>LGRX02030111.1:0-31993 GCA_001247695.2 Cymbomonas tetramitiformis
GTCACTGTCATCGCCCCGCCCAAGTTCTCGAAAACTTGGGCGGTCACTGTCATCGCCCCGCCCAAGTTCTCAAAAACTTGGGCGGTCACTGTCATCGCCCCGCCCAAGTTCTCAAAAACTTGGGCGGTCACTGTCATCGCCCCGCCCAAGTTCTCGAAAACTTGGGCGGTCACTGTCATCGCCCCGCCCAAGTTCTCGAAAACTTGGGCGGTCGCTGTCATCGCCCCGCCCAAGTTCTCGAAATCTTGGGCGGTCACTGTCATCGCCCCGCCCAAGTTCTCGAAAACTTGGGCGGTCACGGTCATCGCCCTGCCCAAGTCTTCGAAAACTTGGGCGGTCAATGTCATCGCCCCGCCCAAGTTCTAGAAAACTTGGGCGGTCATGGTCATCGCCCCGCCCAAGTTCTAGAAAACTTGGGCGGTCACTGTCATCGCCCCGCCCAAGTCTTCAAAAACTTGGGCGGTCACGGTCATCGCCCCGCCCAAGTCTTCGAAAACTTGGGCGGTCACGGTCATCGGCCCGCCCAAGTACTAGAAAACTTGGGCGGTCACTGTCATCGCCCCGCCCAAGTTCTAAAAAACTTGGGCGGTCACTGTCATCGCCCCGCCCAAGTTCTAGAAAACTTGGGCGGTCACGGTCATCGCCCCGCCCAAGTTCTCGAAAACTTGGGCGGTCACGGTCATCGCCCCGCCCAAATTCTCGAAAACTTGGGCGGTCACGGTCATCGCCCCGCCCAAGTTCTAGAAAACTTGGGCGGTCACTGTCATCGCCCCGCCCAAGTTCTCGAAAGCTTGGGCGGTCACTGTCATCGCCCCGCCCAAGTTCTCAAAAACTTGGGCGGTCACTGTCATCGCCCCGCCCAAGTTCTCGAAAACTTGGGCGGTCACGGTCATCGCCCCGCCCAAGTTCTCGAAAACTTGGGCGGTCACGGTAATCGCCCCGCCCACGTTCTTCGAAAACTTGGGCGGTCACGGTCATAACCCCGCCCAAGTTCTAGGAAACAAGGACCCTCATATCAGGTAAGCGTTCAAATATGAAACAGCATAACAACGGTACGCGTCTCGCAAGATGAGCAGCAATAGCAGCAACTCCAGCGGCAGGAGATTGTCAAAGCAGAAGACTCTTCAAATTGCACAGTCCAATATTCCCGGACTATGCGAGGGCGGTTTCAGCTGTGGGTGCGATCGCAACTTCAGTTTCCTGTTCAGCACATTCAAGGGCAATATGGACCATAAGGAGCGCATGGGCCAAAATGAGTTCAGGTCTTACATTATGGCAACTATGCGCAAAGCGATGGTGAAGCGCGAGTCTGGAGAGCGTGTTCTTGGCACCCTGAAGCTTTTCGAAAAGGAGATCTGCGAGGAGGCGTTCAGAACAGTGTGGGCGCTCCCCAGGAGCTCGTACCAGCGATATAAGGCACTTATCCTTGAAGAGAAGGGGGAACTACCGGCAACAACTGCATTCCCTGTGGCGAAGGCGGTGGTGACGAAGATTTCCTACCACGAGGAGGTGTTCCGCGAATGGGCGGATTCGAATATGTTGAAAGGAGCACCACAGAGGATGCCGGTAAGTGGTGCGCGCCAAATTCCACCCATCGATTATGGTGTGCAGTACGACTTGTATAAGTTCGACACAGAGGACCAGTGGGCAGTATGTGCTGAAACCTTCAAAATATACGTGAAAAACCTGCTCAAGGCTCGAGACATAACGGTAAGGGCGAAGGTGGAGGTGTCCGGAATCTGCACGACATGTGACGATCTGGGAGCAGAGAGGGCTCAGCTTCTTGGACAACAGGGTCGCGAACCTGCACGCTGGGACGCCTATTCTGCTCGTTACGCGCGACACGACTACATTCACAGGTTGCAACGCACGTGTTATGACCTCAGGCGGAAGGAGGGTTCTGACCCTGACGGTCGGATCGACTCCATAGCGGCGGACGGCGCGGCAAATCAGAACACGGTTGTTCCGCATGCCCCGCATCAAGTTAAGGGCATCAGCGAGAAGAAACAGCATTTCTTTAACCTACACCTGCAGCTCACGATACTTCATGGCTCGTTGCTTCTATTTTCCGTTGGGCTCCCTTGGAGCGGGGCTAAGGGTGCAAACATGCTGCTCACGACACTGTGGAACTTGTTGCACTACACCGCACAAGGTCGCGCAGGCAAGCGCTACTTCCGGAAGGAGCTTCATTTGCAGCTGGATGGTGGCTCAGAAAACTGGAACAAGAACACGTTCGCGTTTTGTGCGGTGTTGGTGCACTACAATATTTACAACGTGGTTGTCTTCCACCGTCTGATGGTCGCGCACACCCATAACGACTGCGACGGTTGGTTTGGACTCATCAAGATGTTCATTTTTGGGAAAGACGCGCGCAAATCTGGAGTGTGGCTGTTGACCCTGGAATCGTGGATTGGCTGGTTACGAAGCTGGCCGGTGAAGAAGTTCACCAAAATCACGGACGTACAAGGCCAAGAGTTGGACTTCAAGGCTTGGCTGGAGCCGCACATAAACCCAAAGTTTGAAGGCTATTCTGGGAAAGTCAGGCGTACACACCTGATGCACTTCGAGAAGGACGTGGATGGTGTTACACGCCTGAAGTACAAGTTTGGAGAACAATACGCAAACCACATGCCTGCCGGAGTGGATGAGGATCTCCGTAAGGGCCTGGAGGTAATGAAAAGTTACCCAGCTTTCGACAGCAGCCCCACGTTAGAAGGGGTGAAGCCGCTAGACCCGAAGGAAGAGAGGGAAACTCGCACTGCTTTCAGTCGCATGTGCGACTACATCCACTACCGTATTCCAAGTGACACCCTGGACACGTTGCTCGGGTACTTTCCCTTGCCCAAGACCGCCGAGGACTACGATGCCTGGGCTGGACCGACGCCGACCCCACAGGCTCCTGTGGATTTGAAGGAGCTTTACGAGAACGCCTGGCACAAGAAGCCAGTGCAGGAGGAGGTGCCAGAACGGACGATGCCCGAACAGTTCGAAGTGTTATCCGATGGTCGCAACGTGTTAAGCAAGGACCTTCCGCGGAAACCTCCACAAGAGATCGTGCGCAAGTGCGTGGAGAAAGCGAGGGACGTCGAGTCCGTCGATTTTTGGTTCGTCCCGTTGGTCGGTTGCGAGCACCTCGACTTCATTGTTAGGTCTTGCAAGTATTATGCCTACCTGAGTCTTAGCTGTGTGTCTTACGCGTCGGCTGCCATTGCAGGTACACGGTGGCCGAGTGTAAAACAGCGTTGCACCACCTGGGAGTTGAACTTCCTGAACGCCCACTCAAGGGGCCGTTGGCGAAGGCCTTATTTGAAGCGACGGATGTCGCCCGAAAGGCCCACCACGAAAATCTCAGAGTCCTTCGAAAAAAAAGCCGAGCGACGACAGGTGAGGAAACCGGGGAGGAAGCGTCGCCGGGTACGGAGCAGGCGTTGCCTGCAAGAACTTCCGAAGCCGGCGGAGCTGCGCGGGCGGCGCCATCACTCGGGGCTGTAACAGCCACTACACAGGCAAGACGAGAAGGAGCTACTGCGCGAGGCCCGCAAACCAACGAAGCTATGCCTACTCGACCACAGGCACCGGCAGCACGAGGGCCAGGCGCAGGTGACCGAGGATGCCCTGCTCCTGCAGCGCCACAGGGAGATCGCGCACGAGCTCCAAGTGACAAGCGTGCACGCAGTTCGCCATTGGCAAAGGCGTCCCCAGGGAGCAAGTCTCCACCCGGGAAGTCTCGACAAGCGCGGGGTCGTGAAAAGGGACGAGTGCTATTTCGAGCGGCCTCTGTGATCGGTCCGACAGGCGCCCTTATAACGGACAGCTTCGCTCCTGACGACGATTGCTTTTTCGAGGATGCAAACCAGATTGTGGAGCAGGTGGAGAACGCGCATCCCCCGGAGGCGGCCACTGGACAGTTCGCAGGCGTCTCGATGGACGAGGACGACGAGGACGACGAGGACGACGAGGACGACTCGGACGACCCGGACGACGACATACCGTTGGCCTACCGTAACCTTCCTACGGACTACACCATCGACATGCTGGCGAAGAGTGCGGGCAAAAGTTTCGCAGTTACGGTGGCCGCGGGCAACGACGGCTGCAGCTTTACTATCCGCATGCCTGGGAACAACGCCGTGTCCATGCCCATGCATTTCGTGGAGGTCTTGGAGGTGGATCTGAACACGAACAGAGTGAAGTGGGGGTTTTGGCTTCCATGTGCGCCTCTGCTTATGTCGAGCACGAGGAGAACAAGCAAAACCTTCTCTGACTTGAACAGCTTGTTCGCGGAGAACGCCTTCCGGAGAGCCGCTCCGGAAGTGACAGGTTGGTACGACTTCGATGCGAGTGAGATCCTGACTTGCTGGGACGAACCTCCTGGCAAACCTGCTGTCGGCGGAGTTCCAGGAGGACCTGATAAGGCAGAACTTCTGAAGGTGGCCAGGGAAAACTTGGCCTCCGAGGCGTTGGACAGGTGAAGGTAAGCAACACAGCCTCATTCATTCCTCGTGGCACGCACACTAAATTACAATGGCCACACGGCGTGGAACTTATTGTTTTTCATACATGTAAATATACGGTTCATTTGTGTACAGTCACGTGACATAAGTGTTAGCTACCAAGAATACGTCTCCTCATTGCACGCGCTAGCCTCAAATATGCGCGCCAGGGTGCAGGTTCTTAACATTGTAGTCCCGGACACTGAAGAGTCTCATTATTCATTGATGCCACGGTTCTCTCCTCTGTTGAACATGATGTTTGGACAGCACAACATCGACTGCTTCGCAACAACGGCTAATGTTCGGGGATGTCCCAAGATGCGATTTTGCTCGAGGCTGCCAGAGAAAGAAGCTTGTGGCACCAACGTCTTTGCCTTTCCACTAGCGGGGCTAAACTGTTATGCTAATCCGCCTTTTGCATTAATGGGACCGTTCCTGATGTATCTTAGAGAACAAAAGGCGTCAGCCTCTGTGGTTGCTCCACAGTGGGATGGTTTCTCTCCAGATGGTTTCTGGTGGACTGCGTACAATAAACTGTGTAAACAGAAGTTCAGGATAGCTGAAGCAGGAGAGGTCTGTTTTCAACAACTTAGAAATGGAAGATGGTTAGAAGCAGGCCCACTCCCGTGGGCAGTCTGGATTTTTAGATTCGATTTTTCTTAAAAACACTTCGTATTTCAAAACACAAAATTCATGTGATATATTAATAGCTCTCAGAGTAATCCATTTACCTTGGAAATGATTTGTTGTGAACGCTGGTAACTTTCGGGGAAGGGAAATTTTTGAGGTTGACAGGGTGGTGGCAAGAGCCTGTTGAGAAAAGCCCCTGACTGGGCCGCCATACAGCTAAGAACGAAGGAGCTTCAGGAAGCAAGGGCCCGGGACGTATACCAATCAACCAAACTCAGGAATTTGCGGGCCCTCGGGGAATTCCTGGCTTGCATAACCCCACCAGAATCATTGGATTCGTGTACAGCACAACACATCTTATGGTATCTTATTTACTTGGAACAGTTCGGTAAGACTATCGTACATTCGGCCACGTGCCCTCAACTGGGAAGATGTAGTTGCCCAGTCAGGCAAGCCGCAAGTTCGGTGAATTCTCTTATCGGCAGACTCTCTAGTGCCTTCCAGGATTTCGGAAGAGGTGGGTCGGACAACCCGTGCACAGGTAGAGTTGTTAAGGTCTATGAAACGATGACCAGGAACGAACAGTTGCAAGCAAGAATCACCCCGAAGCAAGCAACACCACTTTTCAGTTGTACGATCGACAAGCTAGTGATTCACATGAACGCAGAGGCAGCTGGTTTTGCCTCGACACAGGATTGGATACTTTTGTTCATCACGCTTAGATGCAAGGCAATGATCCTGATGGACTTATACGCCTTGAAGAGACCGACGGAGCTGGGAGCCACAAGGGTGGAGGGAATCATAAGATTTCCTGATAACTCCGGTTTTCTCTTCAACTACCAGTGGGGGAAGACACTCCGTTCGGGCGATGAACACGTTTTCGGAATCAAAAGACTCCCTGATAAATCTAGATGCCCCATCTCAGCGTTGGAAGACTACCTCCAAGTGATGAAAATTTTGGGTCTGAACCTTGCACAGGGATTCTTGTTCAGACCAGTCAGGTGTGGCAAAGTGGAGAATAGCCCGATTTCCAGGAAGCAGATGAATTCAGATCTCAAGTGCTGGTTGCAAAAAGTGGGGCTGTTCAATGGGGAAACGTTCTTCAGCATTCGGACAGCGGGAGCAATTGAACTTTTCCTTGAAGGAGCCGACCTGCAGCAGGTTATGGGACAGGCGTATTGGAAGACAGAGAGGATTGCCAGACATTATATGAAAGTGTGGCAAGTCTTGGGAATGTCATCCTCAAGGCAGATAGGGAAAGTCTCAACGGAAGATTACATGGAGCTGAATGCGGCACAATCATTCGTGCGGGTATTTGTATAAGTAGTTTGATTATTATTTCTGTTGGCTCGAGTTTGAGAGTTGGGGTGGAAAGGCGTCAAGAGGCGGGGGTTGTGAGTGTTGGCGGAGAGGCGACGCTGGAGTGGTGCCTTGTTGCTTCGCCTTTCTTTCCGCTCTTTTTATCGCCATTCCTACCCAACGGGAGCGGATCGGACAAGGTGACTGGGCGGTCATCCGATTTACGGGGAATCCGCAGGATCAACAGCATCACTGTTGATCGCCGACTTTCCTTCCGTCATCAGTGATGACCGTCATTCAGGAGACGGATCGTCTGATCTCACTCCCCGGATTGCGGAAATGAATAATCGGGAAGTGGCTGTTCACCTCCAGCTTCGAGGCATGCATTCCATCATCATCTCGCACGGGATGTGTCGAACATTTTGAGATATGGATGGCCCCAAGGGGCTTCGTGAGCCTCCGGGAGGGCCCTTTCAAGCTTGGGGGGTAGGGTAAGGGGTTGTGTGCACGCGCATGTCATCAGTATGTCATCAGCCATCACACCGGTTAGGGTACAGTCATCGGAGGGCTGTGATTCATGAGGCATGCATTGCATCATCATCTTTCACGGGATGTGTCGAACATTTTGACATGTGGATGGCCCCAAGGGGCTTCGTGAGCCTCCGGGAGGGCCCTTTCAAGCTTGGGGGGTAGGGTAAGGGGTGGTGTGCACGCGCATGTCATCAGTGTGTCATCAGCCATCACACCGGTTAGGGTACAGTCATCGGAGGGCTGTGATTCATGAGGCATGCATTGCATCATCATCTTGCACGGGATGTGTCGAACATTTTGACATGTGGATGGCCCCAAGGGGCTTCGTGAGCCTCCGGGAGGGCCCTTTCAAGCTTGGGGGGTAGGGTAAGGGGTGGTGTGCACGCGCATGTCATCAGTGTGTCATCAGCCATCACACCGGTTAGGGTACAGTCATCGGAGGGCTGTGATTCATGAGGCATGCATTGCATCATCATCTTGCACGGGATGTGTCGAACATTTTGAGATATGGATGGCCCCAAGGGGCTTCGTGAGCCTCCGGGAGGGCCCTTTCAAGCTTGGGGGGTAGGGACAGTGGGCATGCTCAGGTAACCCTCCAATGCAGCTTGTGTGCGCCGCCTTGTGGCCTTGCATTAGAGGTAGCTATCCTAAGGCTTTCCTTGGGCTATCCTTAGGCTTTCTTTGGGCTATCCTTAGGCTGCCTGGGGCTGCCTTGGGCTGCCTTGGACTACCTATGAGCTGCCTAAGGCTACCCATGGGCTGCCATGGGCTACCCATGGGCTGCCTAGGGCTACCCATGGGCTTCCTTGGGCTACCCATGGACTGCCTTGGGCTACCCCTGGGCTGCCTTGGACTACCCATGAGCTGCCTAGGGCTACCCATGGGCTGCCTTGGGCTACCCATGGGCTGCCATGGGCTGCCATGGGCTGCCATGGGCTGCCATGGGCTCTTGGGCTGCCATGGGCTGCCTTGAGCTTCCCATGGGCTGCCTTGGGCTACCCATGGACTGCCTTGGGCTACCCATGGGCTACCCATGAGCTTCCCATGGGCTGCTATGGGCTGCTTTGGGCTACCCATGGGCTGCCGTGGGCTATCCTAAGGCTGTCCTAAGGCTATCCTAAGGCTACACATGGGCTGCCTTGGGCTGCCTTAAGTTGCCTTGGGCTATCATTGGGCGGCTTTGAGTTGCCTTGGGCGGTATTTTGCAGAAGTTTTAACGTTAATTGTTTTTAATCTAGCATGATATGTTTTGATTTTGTCCGACACAGGTCATAGCGGCGGTGCAACACCTGGGGCGCACACAGAGCGGGATGCACACCGCCTTGGCGAAGGTCACTCAACAACTTAACAAGTTGCAAGCCCAATTGGCTAATATCACGACCTCCGGACCTGATCTAGTCACCAACCCCGCGGGTGCCAGTGCCGCCGTCGTCCTTGAGGATAATGCCGCCACTGCCACCGCCCCAATCCCGGTCAGCACCGGCAACATCAACGACGTCCTCATGAACCCTGGCAACGCGTCGAAACCAGGCCATGGCTTGCCGGACAAGGCAGGGGCTTTCTATGTCTATTGCATGAGTAAAGGAGGGTCGGTGCCAAGCATGAACCCAAAGGATTTGTACAAGGCTGAATTTTGCTTTATGTGGTTTGATGCTATGGCCACAGAAGCAGAGAAGGGTATGCTTCTCCCAGCGCCTCCCAGTGCGATTGGTGGAGAAAGAAATGAAGAAGTTGATGATGGTGACAAACGCCGGATCGGGACCAAGCTAAATAGCCTGATGGTCGCTAGGTTTGTGGACTATTTCAAATCCACTAGCAAAGGCGCAGCTGAGCTCTCAAGCATGCCTTGATCTTGGACAGGGCATCTGCCCGGGCCTCAAACTCCCTGGGCATCCAAAGGGAGGACAAAACCACCCCGTGGTCAGCACAGAAATCATGCACCGCTAAAGCCAGCTCCTGAAGCTCCTGATGCCTGCTGCCAGACTCAATGACAAAATGCACAGCCTGGTTGTCACAAATGACAAGCACCCTCTTCCCTCTCAGCCTGCCTGCCACATCAAATGCTCGGAGAGAGTCAAAAATGCCCCCAGCCCCCGAGACAGTGGTAGATATCTTCCGCGGAGGTGACTCGGCCGCATTGGGAAAATACTTCGGCCACATTTCGGCCCGTCTCGGCCCGAACCCAAAATTGCCCGCCGCAGGCGCAAAATTTTAATTTTAAGTATGACAATTTGTCAAAAATCGATAAAATTTTGGAAATTTATCGATTTTCCCTCAATGCGACTCGGCCCATCCGCAACTTTTCCTTCGGCCCGCCTTCGGCCCGGGCCTCCGTGACACGGCCCCGGGCCGGCCAATCCCAGGAAGATATCTTCCCTGCCCTGAGAGTGGATGACTTCAGTCTGTCCGACATGGTCAGATAACTGTGGCCAAGCAACTCAGGTCCCCCAAAGGACTGCTCCAGCCAGGAACCCCATGCCACCTCAGAGGTGTCCGCATGGACTGTCTCCAGCTGAAGCCCCGCCCCCTGGGCTCCCAAATGCCTCTCTGATGCCTACGAAAGCCGTCTGTCAGCCAAAACTCCAGCTCTGCCCGAAGAGCATCAGTGCCCGGGACATGAGAAGCCCACGAGCCCCAAGTCAGGGTGTCGGCTATGAGTACTGCAGCCGCCCTAGCATACAATCTAGTGACACCCCCTAGTACAAACCACTGTGCATTAACTAAGCCTGCAAACTTAGCCACAAGCCTCAGAGGCAGCCTATGAAACAGCCTCAACAAGTCTGACACACAAGCACGGATCTTGCTCAAAGCCTTTTCAGGCACGAACAAGACCCCCCCCTCCAGGTCTATGCCTATGCCTATATGCACAAGGGCCCGTGTGAAAAACAGCTGAGACTTAGACTCTGACACGAGCCAGCCTGCCTCCCGCACGTCCCGCATAATACGGGACAACACAGCCAAAGCCGAAGGGTCCGTGAGTGTAGGAGCCCTCACAGCAAAGGCAAAGTCGTCCACGTAGGGGTGCACACGGAACCCGAGACCCCGCCACTTACCTACGAGCTCCTTGTTGATCTTCGTAAACACCCAGCAAGCTGGGGCTAGACCAAACGGCAGCACACAGAACTCAAAGAACCTGCCCTGCCACTCAACAGCAACATATGTACGAGACATCTCGTGGAGGTCTACGTGGTAATACCCTGACTTATAGTCAAAGTAAAACAGCCCGTCACCCCTCCTAAGCAGGTCTACAAAAGGTTGCAGGTGCTCATACTTGAACTTCGGAAAGATCAGAAAGGCATTGAGCCACTTACCGTTGAAAATTAGCCTTAGCTTGTCCCGAGAGTCGTCTACCATTAAAGGCAGTACAACCCGCGGCTTGCTGGGCACCTCTCTCAGGGCGCCCATAAGGACACACTCCTGCACAGCGTCAGTAACGAAGGTGGCGTGCCTAACAGCTGACACGTGGTTAGCCAAGTGTACTCGGGGCGGAGCCCTGCCATCTTTAAACTTCAAGTTAAACCCTCTCTCAATCCAAGACATCACATACGAAGAGCGGACAAAGGTCCGCCAAAAGGGTGCTCGTTCCCTAAGTCTCCCCGCAACACGGGGCACCGGAACGCCCTGTTCACACAAGGGTATGGCCTCGACAAGCTCTTCCTCAGAGAATTCAGAACCTGGAACACAAGGAACAACAGCCCGCGGGCCAAGATTCATTACAAATTTAGGGTTCGTCCCCACAAATTACATTTAAGTTGGGCATTCCACCTCAACTGTTAAGCATTCCGCTTAAGCTGACAGTACTGGCCTTCGCTGAGCTTGAGAAAAGTGGTGTTGCTTGCTTTGGGGTGATTCTTGCTTGCAACTGTTCGTTCCTGGTCATCGTTTCATAGACCTTAACAACTCTACCTGTGCACGGGTTGTCCGACCCACCTCTTCCGAAATCCTGGAAGGCACTAGAGAGTCTGCCGATAAGAGAATTCACCGAACTTGCGGCTTGCCTGACTGGGCAACTACATCTTCCCAGTTGAGGGCACGTGGCCGAATGTACGATAGTCTTACCGAACTGTTCTAAGTAAATAAGATACCATAAGATGTGTTGTGCTGTACACGAATCCAATGATTCTGGTGGGGTTATGCAAGCCAGGAATTCCCCGAGGGCCCGCAAATTCCTGAGTTTGGTTGATTGGTATACGTCCCGGGCCCTTGCTTCCTGAAGCTCCTTCGTTCTTAGCTGTATGGCGGCCCAGTCAGGGGCTTTTCTCAACAGGCTCTTGCCACCACCCTGTCAACCTCAAAATTTCCCTTCCCCGAAAGTTACCAGCGTTCACAACAAATCATTTCCAAGGTAAATGGATTACTCTGAGAGCTATTAATATATCACATGAATTTTGTGTTTTGAAATACGAAGTGTTTTTAAGAAAAATCGAATCTAAAAATCCAGACTGCCCACGGGAGTGGGCCTGCTTCTAACCATCTTCCATTTCTAAGTTGTTGAAAACAGACCTCTCCTGCTTCAGCTATCCTGAACTTCTGTTTACACAGTTTATTGTACGCAGTCCACCAGAAACCATCTGGAGAGAAACCATCCCACTGTGGAGCAACCACAGAGGCTGACGCCTTTTGTTCTCTAAGATACATCAGGAACGGTCCCATTAATGCAAAAGGCGGATTAGCATAACAGTTTAGCCCCGCTAGTGGATAGGCAAAGACGTTGGTGCCACAAGCTTCTTTCTCTGGCAGCCTCGAGCAAAATCGCATTTTGGGACATCCCCGAACATTAGCCGTTGTTGCGAAGCAGTCGATGTTGTGCTGTCCAAACATCATGTTCAACAGAGGAGAGAACCGTGGCATCAATGAATAATGAGACTCTTCATCCGGGACTACAATAGCTCCATCAGGTCCCCTTGAAAAGGAAACCACCTTCAGTTCCAAGTTGTTATCCGCGACAAATCTATAGAGCTTTTCTGCCAAGTCTTTGCATGCTTTCATGCCCAGGTTAGACGAGAGGACTCTCGATGAATCCCAGATGTTTTTATCCAAGATTATGTCCCAGCGTTGCGGGACCTGTTCCACTGGGATTTCGAACAAGGCTTCTGAAATCAAAATTGACTGATCCACCGACGAGCAGGTTTTCAAATCTCGATAACACGAAATTTCATCTTGGAATTCTCCTGCTCTGATTGATGCCGTGACCTTTGTACCATCGTTGTTTGTATCCACGAGTATCGAGCAGTGGGCCTGCTTCCTAAATGCAGACACCTTAATCAGCGACGGCTGGAAGAGTTGACCCAAGTAGAGTTTGAAATGTCTCATCTGCTTACTGTTCAGGAAAAAACTTTTTCTGCAGAATTCGTGCCTTTTTGCCAGGAAGGCATACAGCTTCCTACATGCAATAAGGATGCCCGGGGCTGCAATTGACATTGAAACCAACTTTCCTGCCACCTTCTCTAGGTCCCTGGCCGAAACATTTGACGAAGCTCGCAGGTCCGTTGCCAGGCTCAAGAACTTTTCCCATTTTTTCTGCGGGATGAAGAATTCCTGCTTCGCAAGGTCAATGCCAATGCCTAGCCAGGTGATGGTCAAGGACGGAATGAACTCCGTCTTTTCCAGATGAATAAAATATCCTGCCGCCGTCATGCATGACGAGACAACGAACACCGAGATTTCGGCTCTTTCCTGTTTCGTAAGAGTTGAGGCTCCCACTGGGGCTGGTCCCCCGGCGTTATCATCAATGTAGTATAAGTATGGTATTCCCAGCCGCCGGATGAATCCCGCGAATTCTCCCGCGAAGGCGCTATAAATGACCGGCGCTAGCTTCCATCCAAAATTGAGAACTGTATAGACGTAATAAACACCATCCCACAGGAAACCCATGTACTGTTGCGACTCTTCTGTAAGCCTCACATGGAAGAATCCGTTCGCTTGGTCCATAATAAATGCCGGATCCCCCACCTCTAAGATTTGCGGAAGCATTGTAACCGACTCGTAGGTAAACGGAATATCTTTACACCAAAGGTTAAGGAATCTTGCATCGTTAATCTTTCTTGGCTTTGCTGGCTCCACCCCTACCGGCATAACAAGATGCGGGGGAGAGCATTCCCCTTCTTTGCCCCAGACTCTTATCGCTCCCCACTTGAGCTCGTCCTGTATCTTCCCAGAAATCCAGGGGATCAAGTGATCCGGTATCGCATGATTCTTGAACTGCATCTTCGGGGGTGTTCTTGAGTCGAAACGAGCCCCTTCGTAAGTGCCTGAAAAGTGTTGGAAGAAATCCGAGATGGAGACTCCATTCTTTGCCCAATCTTTGACCAGCAATCCCATTTCTGATGATGTTACCACCGTGTCCCAGAACTGGGTACACTCATGGATAGTTCCCACCCTGAACTCCCCCGGATCTCTAGCTGGTGCGGAAAGGGGGTCCGGGACCAAATTACCACTGTGTGAGGGCATCCATTACTGAAGGGGTTAAGGTGTCCGGTCCTTGGGCCTCACGTGGCCCTAAGGACTGTTGCCTCTCCATCACTTCCCGGGCACTGTCGAAGCCTGAAACTGCCATGGTAATAAATGCAAGCAGGTCTCTCACACTTGTCGTCGCCGGCATGCCAGAGTCCAGTGCGAAGTTGGCCAGGCTGTCAGCCAGTTTATTGCGGTTCCGTGCCACATGCTTGAAATTGAAAACACAATCCGGGCGCAGGGCCATGTGGGCTTTCCCAACGATAAGTAGTCTCTCCAAGTCTTTTGCGATAACGTTACGGGAACCCGAGAATGCCGACACCACCAGCTCCGAGTCCCCAACAATTGTTGCTGTGGTCAGGTTCCATTCTATTGCTCTTTGGATTGCAATCACGGCCCCCACGAATTCTGCATAATTATTCGTCTTGGATCCAAGGCGTCCGTAGTCCAGGGACCACTGTTGACCTTGTTCTGAGCAGAGTGCTACCCCGAACGAGGCTTGCCTCAAATCCGGCGACGCGTTACAGCGGCATGCACCATCGAAGAAAAGCAATCCCTTTCGTGGGGCTGAGTCTAGCTCGTGTCCCTGTCCGAGACAACAACCACACCAGAGCACTTTCCTTTCAGGAGAAATGCTCCTCGAAAATCGCACCCCGGTCTCTACCGGGCCCCAATCTTGTGGAAAGGGATGGACGATTTTCGAGCCTGGCCGCTTCCGGTGTGCTACTCGTGTAGAGTAACCCACCCGTCGTGGTCAGCACTCTAACCGTCCAGCATCCCCATGTTAAAGGGAGGCTTCTACGACGGACGGGCACCAGGTGGTCCGTGCAGGCAAGAAATTGGCTTTAATTGCCTGTATTCGCGAAGCACTCCAATTTACGATATGCATCCCCAAAGTCCGAAACCTAGTATTCCGAAGCTGACTCACGAAATCTAACGTAGAGCAAAACAAATCCAGAATTTGACATCCAGGATCCCGAAGACTGAAATCTGAAGTCTAATCTTAGAGCAAAATCAGCAAACCGAAATTTTTGAAAATCTAACGTAGAGCAAAAATACAAATCCAAAATTCGAAATCCAGCATCCCGAGGAATGAAATCTGAAAAATCTAACGTAGAGCAAAATCAGCCAAATCGAAATTTCGAAATCTAACGTAGAGCAAATTCACAAAAATGCAAATCAATTTTTCCAAGTAAATTCATTCCACAAGGACAACGAATTTCCATTCGATACTTAACTGTCATACGAAAATCTAACGTAGAGCAAAAAAACAAAATTTTCAAATTCGAAAACCAGCATCCTGAAGACTGAAATCTGAAATTTAAACGCAGAGCAAAATCAGCCAAATCGAAATTTCGAAATCTAACGTAGAGCAAATTCACAAAATGCAAAATTAACTTATCAAGTAAATCCATTTCACATGCAACAATGCATTTCAATCTGGTATTAAACCTGGAATCTGATGTTACACGGTAAGACAGGCACCCTGGCCCGCTCCCAAATATTGATACACTATATACATATTATACAGCCCAGCATTCTGGCAACTTCGACGGTTTCTAGGCAGGCTCCCTCTGAGGAGGTGGTGGCAGCTGAGGCAACTGGTTCTGGTTATTCCTATTGTCATTCTTATTTCGTTTGTCCACCCAAGTCACATTGATGGATCCATCCTTGTTCAACGCATAAGGGGACTTGCAGTCCCGCAGCATATGTGACCCCTGGCATTTCGGGCATTTGACATTACCATCTGCAGGGGCTCCCGGTTTTGCAGTAACATGCTTAGTGGCTCCTGATAACGAGGCCTTCTTGGATTGAGTTTTTATGAACATTTGCAGCTCTGACTCGTGTGCATCATCTTTCTCGCACTCTGGAACGGTAGCCCTGATTTGTTGATGTGCAAACAGGGCAATGTGATTGTCCGGCAAGGACGCATCCCTAGTACCTCCCGCCAACTCCCTCTCGATGAGAGTGGCAAGGGAATACAAGGACTGAGGAGTCTCCGGCTCCCTCGAACTGGCTCCCGGCAAACCAAAGGCAGCTGCCACCTTTCGCATCAGCTTCGGAATCTCCGGCACCGATTTCCCCGGGGTTAGGCACCAGTCCAATAACTCGCTTCTCAATCGGTGGGCTTTCAACCAGTTGGAGACCCCCTTGGTCTCCTCTTGCATGGATCTTTGGAGTACCGAGTCAACGTACGCCTGAATGTCGAATCCCGGCGTCATTGGTGATGCCAATCCCAAGGGAGCCTGCTCCCTCATTCCACCATCCATCTTCATCACTTGAGGTTGAGGAAACATTCACATATCGTCCTTTGCCTCGATACAAACACGCATAACAATGTGTTGCAACAGTAGCATCTTCTTGCCCCCACGCTGATAATGCACGGAATGCAATAATCATAAGGAGTCATCATCTGAGGCAATCACATCACCCTCCCTAATCATTATTTCCAGCATCAGCTTGTCATGGGCATGCAATTTCCACCGATCTGACCAAAGGAAATTTTCATACCTATTCTCACATCGAACAAAGCAATCATAGTCATCATAAATGCAGTTATCATTGTTCAACATCACAGCAACTATATTGTCATAATTAGAGCAAATACATCATCATGATAACAACATTAATTTCAATCCTATTTTCAGCAATCCTCACAGCAATTCAAAGTTGTAATATAACAAATTCATATTTTCAATATAAACAAAATCACATTTTCAAATAGCATTCATCTCAATTGCAGCAATATTTATCATCATAATCACAGCAAACAATTTCGATCCTAATCACAACAATTAATGCCAAAATTTTGAAACAATGCCACAATCAGGAAATTACAACTCTCATGCAAGCCTGCCCTCAGAAAAATAATACACCTATATCTACCACAGCCGTGTGAATCTGTCCTCCCCATATGGGAGTTCATCCACAACCAGCACAGATCTACACAATGGACATCTGACTACTTTTCTATAGGTCATGGTGAAAACAGCATGAATTGCTGCTGGCTGAACTAAGCTGGTCAAATGGTACATTTCATCCAGGCCATCGAAACAGGCTACATGATAGTGGTGATTGCATGCAGTTGACACACACGGCATTTCTCCCAGCAAGCTGGCTAAGCAGATGGCACAATCGTCTCCCACCGTTGGGGCAGTCAGAGTTCTTGTGAGCACCACTTCATCATCAGCCTCCCGAGCCTGCAATATCAACCAATTTTTGTCAAGAAGGCCCATAACCAGGAGCTTACATCCGACCAGATGCTTTGGAACCAATTGTCCACATAAACAACCCCCACGGGGCACAACGTCCCTCCAAGAGGAGACACCTCACAGTTTGAGGATTTCAAACAACAAAACCCCCACGGGGTACATACTCTTCCAAGAAGAGCCTCACTCAGTGTGAGGATAACCAAGTTCTTGTTGTCCCCACGGGACACAAGCAGCATTTTAAGTTCAGGCTTTTTAAAGCAAGTCAAACTTTTTAAAATTGGCAGGCTACAAACAGCAGCATAAAAAGTTTACAAGAACCAAATTTGCACCACCTAGGGAGCGCCCACAAGCACAGGCACTGCGCTCCTAGCAAGGGCCCTAACTAATTACTCTTTGTGACAAGGACGGAGACCGGACTATTCTAAAAGAGGGGAAGAATTCCTAACTAGTGAAAACGGGTTGAACAGGCTGAGAAGGTTTGTATCACACTACAGGGAAGGAGAAGGCCCTAGCAAATTTAACCGAAACGAATTCAAGTTTCTAAAGGAAAAGGAGAGGTGAAGCAGGAGCGCTCAGGCTAGCTACCTGGGCTGGTTGCAGAGGTTCTTGTGCTTGGCTTGCAGGGGGGTCGAGGCCAGAGAAAAGACCTTGCTCCGCATTCGGGTCCGTGTGCGGGCCGAACCCCGGCGGGTACGTCGGGGTCTGCGCGGCTCCCGGCCGGACGTACAACGGGGACGGGGGGCGCCGGGGGCCCGTGCCCTCAGTAACAGGGACTTGCGTATGTTGTCCCGATTCCCGGGACACCAAGTCAGACGGGACGTCCCCCATTGGCGGGGGGACCGGCCCCCCCGCGTTCAGATCAGCACGCGGGGTCAAATTAGCAGGTGTAACCATATCCCCCGTAGGGGGCGTTTGCGCCCTCTCCAGCACCTCACGGAAGTTCTCCAAATTCCGAACCATAGTCGCTCTGGACTGGTTGTTCGTCACCTCCAGACCGGGGACTTTGGCACATATCTTCCGAAGGTGCTCGGACTTAAAGATTGACGCGTTCAAAAGTAATTCTTTGCTGGGCGGCACGTAGAAGTTAAGACCAGTAAAGGCGTTCACCGTTAAGTCGGGGATAGACGGTGCCTCCTCCGTCACGCGGTGGACTTCATCACGGGACGCCTGCGGACGGAGAGGGAGGCTGGCCCCCCCCGCAACATCCTCCGCCAAGGACGTTCTCTGCAGCACATTTCTTGCCGGAGGAGGAGAGTCAGCGCGTCCAGGGGCAGCTTGGTCACCAAACGACAATTCCTGCAACAAGGACGGTCCGGACGGCGACTCTGGCGTTTCAACATTCTCTCGGGACCACCTTTCCCCTGCGTCGACCACCTCGTCACCGTCTTCAGACTTATTAAGACCCAACGAGCGAAAGATTGCGGGCTCCTCCCGCGGAGGGGAGACCCGCAGAGCCGAGGTCGCTGCATTAAACGCGGACGACATAACGTTGGGCACGGAGTTCTCATCACGCTGACGGGTCAGTGCACTACGGGAGGAGCGGGTCGCCCTCCGCAAGTCAGAATTAGTAGCGATTGCTGCTGCGGAACTCATGATTGTGAGAAGAAAACTTGCGTTAGGAAACGGAGAAGAAAGACGCAGCAATCGTCAGCAGGTAGGAAAAGTGAAGCATTTTCACCAATTTCCGACCAATTTCCACAGGTTGTA
Organism: Cymbomonas tetramitiformis; assembly: GCA_001247695.2. Taxonomy (NCBI): domain Eukaryota; kingdom Viridiplantae; phylum Chlorophyta; class Pyramimonadophyceae; order Pyramimonadales; family Pyramimonadaceae; genus Cymbomonas; species Cymbomonas tetramitiformis. The sequence continues at coordinate 18,323 of LGRX02030111.1, forward strand.
GATCACCAGGAACTTCACCTTTGGGGTCGTTGATGGCCGCAATCATGTTGGAGTCCTCATCCGCCGTGAACTTCGCGACACGCACGGCAGGGATGTCATCGGATTTGTACGCTCCGATGGACTTCACACATGATACCGCCCCAGCTGCTTCCATGGCCTTCGATGCACCGCGCCACGCCGGGTTGGACTCGCAGTTGATGCCTCGAGCACCTCTCCAGCAGTCATGTGGAGGGGGAGGAGGGCGGTGGCCTTCATCATCAAGGGGTTTCTTCTCCGCACACTCACAAGTTGAGCACATTTTGTCAAAGATAGAGGTAGATAATATCTTTTTTGTGAATGCGCCCACAAGCACAAACATTCCACAGAAGCTGGCATAAGATCGACCAGAGCCACGATTCGGCCACGCACAGTCTCCAGTGGTCGAGAGTTGCACAACACCGTTCGCTATGTCACCCTTCACCTCCGCGATAGTGGCCTCTTCCTCCAAGGCCTTCTCACAGGAGGCTATGGCCATATCGTGCACCTCCTTCCCCACACGTTTCTGGAGGTTGGCGTGCCGAGTTCGATGCAACTGGTACTCGATACCCAAAGAGGTGAAGAACTTCTCCATCTTTGCAGGTGCCAAACCAGCATTCTGCTCGCCCAGGGCGTGCAGTATGTTCACTTCGAACGTTTTGTTGTCACCCATCCTTCTAGAAGTCGGAAGTGTGACACGTTCGCAGCACACACTGCACACCAGGTGTATGTTGCTGGCGAGTCCAGCCACGGTGATGTTGGGCTCACCATCCAGGATGCTTGGGACCAATCGGCCTGGTGGGATAGGAGTGTGAAGTTAAATAACGGTATCGGAACATCGGAACGGAATCGGAATATCGGAATAAAAGTTCAACGGTTTCGGAGAGGCAACATAGCTATAGGCTTAAACAGGACATAAGACATACGACTGTTATATGAAATGCTGGAAAGTTACCTTTCAAACAAGATGAGCAAGTGACATCATGTTTCAAAAGTTGAAGCAAGCATCCTAGGTCCATGACTACACGTCGGCCATCCAAGCTCTCTAAAGAGTCTTCATACCGCCTTGGCACCTTTGCTGCTCGCACCTGTGTAAACGAACGAAGACAATTAGACAAACGGAACGAGAAAGACAGGCGAGAAGAGTACTGTAATGAGTGAAAGAAAAAACCTTACATTTCCTGTAGGCAAGAATCTCTTGACCGCGTTGAAACAACGACGCAGCGTGCCGCTAGCAACTTTCGTTGCTATGGGTGGGGATAACGGTGTTGGCATAGGAGACGTCGGTTCTGCATCTGCCGGTGCTGCATCTGCCGGTGCAGCATCTGCCAGGGCATCAGAAATTTGTCGAACAGGCGAAGATGGACCTGGCATGGCATCAGCAAGCGTAGGGGTGAAGGCTGCGCTTGCTTCTGAAGCAGGCGTGTGAACCGACTGCACGTCGGGTATTTCAGCAGGAACATTCGTGACATCGCTGCCTCTAAGCCTCGCCTCATTCAGAGCGCGCATCCTGTCCTGATCGGAAGCTCTTTTCTTGGATCGTGGCATGTTGATTGAGGTAAAAAGAAACGCAGACGCTACTTATTTTGGAACCCACAGTAAGCGCCCTTCTTTGGGTCTATGCCTGGCCATAGCGTGCGCACAACGTTCTCCACCCAAGGTGGATGTGGAGCCCGATTCTTTTTGCCCCTCTGCGGAAAAACGACGGAAAAACCAACGAACATCCACCCTTTCAGGGAGGTTCCTAGGGTTGAATCAAGAACGAACAGGAATACCACAGCAGCTGAAAGATAGTGCATGCAACAAACGAAGTAAGGAAAGCAACACATACCACTTGTCTCCAGTGAGGAATCTGCTTGTAGAAAATGTTGCGTCTGCTCCAGTCACCCTCATCAGCAGCCAACTCGCGGCCGTTAACATCATCAACTAGCTCTTGAACATCGCTGCGTGTCGGTTTGTCCTCGATAGGACAGAGTTTGGCGTAAGCTACCAGGAGGTCTATGGGGTCTGTGATATCCTCTGGCTGAGGAAATTCTATCAATATATCATCCGTGCTTTTACGCTTTCTATCCTGCATGGAAACTAACAGGCCATAAGCGAAGAAACAGACCTTTTTTTTCAGAGGGCAGCCCCCAACTTAGATGTTGGTGTTGGCAACTCTGTGATGGCACGCGTGTGACTGCTCAAAATTTTCGTCTCGATCTCCGTTGACCGAATATCGCGATACCGTTGGACGCTCCTTGAGCAGACCTACACAGGGATATAGCACTTGTAGGGGTAATATATCCAATAAGAATACGTAAATTAGCATCAAAGTATGCCATATGCTTAACAATAAATTCTGATTTGCGACAGTTATTCGGTTTTGTCACAGAACATCGAAAATGAAACCTCACTGCACCCTACCCTTAAGAGCGACACCCTGCGACACTTGGACTTCGAAGCTGGAGGTGAACAGCCACTTCCCGATTCTTCATTTCCGCGATCCGGGGAGCGAGATCGGACGATCCGTCTCCTGAATGACGGTCATCACTGATGACGGAAGGAAAGTCGGCGATCAACAGTATCACTGATGAGCCGCAGCCCGCGCAGGTCAGCAGGTGAGGACGCGAATAGAGCTCTACTAAGGAAGATCATCATTGATCATAATATTAAATATCACATAGATAAAGTAATAATCACATAAACGTTCAAAAGCAGCAGTCGAGTGAGGCCATTCGATTGACACGGGTGGTGAAAACGCTTGGAGGCGACCGGGCGGGAGCTGCCTCGAGGTGTGGTTATATTTTTCGATCATCCTTTAGAAGTGGGGGTTAGTCTTAGCTTGTTGTCCCGCCAGGCACCTGCGTTCGTGACGAAATATGTTTGTGAAGCTTGCCAACGCATTCTATCTTCCGCTTCGACGCTTATTTTCAACTCGAACAGTGATCGAAGTGTCTGGAATGAGAAAGGAAGACAATATCAAAACGCCACCTTTTGGTCTTAATGCGCTTGTGTTCTGCCTGCTGTGTTGTGCGCTTCCTTTCGGACTCAATACCTCATGGTTTCAGCGCTCTCTGACATCGCTTCGCGCACTCTGGAACCGACCCTGCTTAGGGCAGAGGTGGGGAGGGCGCTCGTTGCAGATTGAGTGGCAAGGGCTTAACACGGAGGACGCTGGCAACACTTAGCTCAACTAAAGAGCCCTCCTCCGAGGTCTGTAAGTTAGGTACGCAAGTCCGCCCCCATCGTGCTGAGGGTACGCAGATAGGGCGTAAGTGGGCGCATAAATTACCGCTGCAGTGCCAAACTCTCTTGAAGCCGCTTGAGACGCTGGTTGGTGGCCGTCACCCTCCTCGACTGTGGCTTTCACGCTGCGTCGATCGTGCAAATGGCGCCCCGGAGTGCATCCAGGCTCGGCCGCGGGACACCATGAAGTGACGTGTGTCCGGGGTCAGCCAGCCGGCACTGTGGCACCGAACACGGCTGCTTGCACAAGGCAGGTGGGAGTCCCCTATGCTGGCATTTTGGTAGCAGTCCGAGCTGCACGCACACGATGCACAGGCTCCATTCCAGCCAGCACTGTGACACTCAGCTTGGGTGCATACACTGCTGGCACCCTGGCACTGAGCCCGACTGCTATTACTTGGAGCTCCGTCTACTGCGGCATTACGCCCAGCTACACGCACGCGGCACCCACTCAGCGCCAGCCGCCAATGCGACACCTATCCAGCTGCTTGCACCTGACGCACAGGCTCAGGACGGGGGTTCACTGTGTCACCCTACTCAGCTGCATGCCCTGGGTGCCTGGGCTTAGCGCCAGCCGTTACAGCGGCACCTCTCTCAGTTGCCAGTATTCAATACCGCTTGGTTTGAACGCTTCACGCTATCGCGCTGCGCAGCTTGGAGTGGAGCCTGCTTAGAGCAAGTGGGGCGCAGAGGCGCTTGGTGCAGGCTGAGTGGGAACCACCGGGCCTCGCGTGGAAGACGCCGGCACCGCGAGAACCAACGAAAGCACCACCATCCGAGGTCACCTTGGAATCACGTCACCGGTCACCTGGGAATGTGTGAAATGCGCACGTCACCGGTCACCTGGTAATATGCGAGGTGCGCACGTCACCGGTCGCCTGGTAACGTGTGAGGTGCGCACGTCACCGGTCGCCTGGTAATGTGTGAGGTGCACAAGCCTGCCTACGGCCTGTGTAGTCCCGCAGCCTGGCAGGTACACAGCCTAAAGCGTCATGCAGTATTGCGGTGTGAGGACGCATGCACGTAGAACCCGGGCTCGGCACCAGCTGCCACAGTGGCGTCCAGCTCGGCCGCATACACACGCACGGGCCCATCTCCAGCCAGCGCTGCGACGCCCGCTTAACTGCAAGCGTGTGGCACCCAGGCTGCCCTTCACCCAAACCTTAGCGCGCTGCCCGGGTGCATTCACACGGCGCACGGGGTAGGCTTCGCCCAGCGGCTTGTGTGCTGCGCCGTGACCTGCCTATAGCCTTCACTGCCTGCAGAGACCTAAATGTGTTTGTTCACGGTTGCAGGCTTGAGTACATCGACTATGGCGTCCACCGACGATTACACCGCCGTCGCATTTATTGGAAACAGTTATATTTATTTCAATGAGCTTCCCACCCAGATACAAGGATTGTTCGATAGCACTCAGACAGTCATAAAGACCGCCCAGGTGACGCCTGGGGGTCAAACCCTATCTGGGCATTCATCTGATGACAAAGTGGCCGCTCTCTTGTGCAACTCACCTCCTTGGACACATGTCATCATGCAAGATAATTCAAGAATCCCTGGCGATGAGGCGGCGCGTGTCGCTTCGGAAGCTGTTTTGCATGAGCACTTCGGCCCGGCACTGAACCGTGTGGGAGCAACGGTCGTTCTTTACTCAACTTGGGGTCATCGAGACGGTTGCGTGGGAATGGACGGAACTCCATCCCGCAGAGATATATATCCGAGTTTTGAGGTTATGCTGGAGAAGCTTACAGCAGGATATCTGCGGTACGCCGAAATCCTCCAACCGTTTGTGCCGGATAAGAAAGTATTGATTGCGCCTGTGGGCCAAGCCTTTGGTCTTGTCAAGCTGGACGAATGTGCTGCGGGAAGAGATCCCCTCAATCATCAGTCGTTGTTTTATCGCCTTTACGTGCCTGACAATTTTCATCCAAGCCGGATAGGAACATACTTGGCAGCATGCGTGTTTTACGGAGTCTTGAGTGGGAAGAGTCCCGTGGGCCTGTCGTACATCCCCCGAGGTTGTGCGCACGACACACGGCTGCAGAAAAAGTTTGGGGAGGACTGGCGGCCGGAGGAGGTTTCTCCGAGCACTGCAAGTTACCTTCAAGAGGTGGCCCACCGAGCGCTTGGGACGCAGCCATGGTATGCGGCCTAGACAGCGAGGGCGAGTGAAGATCCAGATACAGCGAGTTTTGCAAACTCGGATCAGCTGTTTGGCGAAAGGTCACTTCCGAGCATGGCATGAGAACAAGCTGGACGGTTATGGACCCGTGAGGTTTCCCGACGGAATTTGCTCCCCCATATGATTTTTGGGGAGTTGTGTTCAAGATAACTCGTTGGGCAGCATTGATCTTTAAATCGTAGCTTGTTTCAAAGCCTTGCCCTTCGCAACTTCTTCAAACATCGAGTTTATCTCTTGCAACTTATCCACAAGTCTAAGAAGAAAACGCTATTACAAGTTTTTCAAGTGATATTAGGGTCAAATAGACATATGTGTACTCATGCATGATTGTGTAAAGCGTGTTTGGCCTGATTGTATTGAAATGGTACAGCTGTACAACTGAGGCAGTCCCCAGTGCTTTGTTCTCAGACAGACTTTCGTTTGTTTCACGCGTACAGACATCTGAGTTGCTTATCTCAACGCCGATTAACTTTATCACACATTCACCCATTTGATTGCACAATCCAATGCTGCTAGTGGAGGTATCACCGACACACTGTATATATTATGTCCGTCGTACATTGATAGAAACAGACAGAACTGTATTGTATTAATATTTGCAAGCATTGCTCTCACATGGTGTGTTATGTACAGACTCCATAAGTACATTCCACAAGAGAGCATCCCGCTGAAATTCTTTATTGGCCCTTAAGGTATATTCTGAGCATTTACCATGTGACGTGCACCATATCGCCTTCCACACGAGTTTGACATGGCAGCGTACAGTGAGCTGCACGAAATCTTCAGGCCTCCCGCTCCTCGTCTCCGAAAGTTTCATAATGCTTCTCGAAGTCGCACGTGGCAGCGAATATCATATACTGAATTATTATACATAAGGTTTTTCTCTTGGGGGGCTCGAGAGACGAGTATTTAAACCATCCATAAGGACGATTTATATGCAAAAGATTTTTGTTGTCACATCGATCGCGAATTCGATGAGGTGGAATTGTTCTGGGGAGATCTTGTTTGCATGAGAATAATAATGTCAATAAATCGATAAAATTGAAACCCTGAGATCAAACCTAAGAATATCGGAGCGTAACCCTCCCTCATATCCGCCGAGATTTGAAATTCAGAATGCGCAAGATCAAGTGACACTCCGAAATTCAAGGATCACATTTCAAATAATACAGGCAGTGGCATGACTGCACAACTGCTCAAGAGCTCAACATGAGTTAACAAGTATTTTGAAAGCGACGTCTGTTTAAAGGTATGCTAAGCACCCATGCTTATTTGATTGACTGCAAGTTTGCGGGTTCCGCGCTCGAGGTAGTCAGGTGCCAGGGGTCTCCTCGAAGCGGGATCGCCTGCGGACTCCGCTCGCCGGAGGTAGGCATGTCTTCGTCAGGAGTCCCCTCGAAGCGGGATTGCCTTCGGGCTCCGCTCGAGGTAGGGAAGTCTTCGGCAGGAGTCCCCTCGAAGCGGGATTGCCTGCGGGCTCCGCTCGAGGTAGGGAAGTCGTCAGGAGTCCCCTCGAAGCGGGATTGCCTGCGGGCTCCGCTCGAGGTACGTAGGGAAGTCTTCGTCAGGAGTCCCCTCGAAGCGGGATTGCCTGCGGGCTCCGCTCGAGGTAGGGAAGTCTTCGTTAGGAGTCCCCTCGAAGCGGGATTGCCTGCGGGCTCCGCTCGAGGTAGGGAAGTCGTCAGGAGTCCCCTCGAAGCGGGATTGCCTGCGGGCTCCGCTCGAGGCACGTAGGGAAGTCTTCGTCAGGAGTCCCCTCGAAGCGGGATTGCCTGCGGGCTCCGCTCGAGGTAGGGAAGTCTTCGTTAGGAGTCCCTTGGAAGCGGGATTGCCTGCGGGCTCCGCTCGAGGTACGTAGGGAAGTCTTCGTCAGGAGTCCCCTCGAAGCGGGATTGCCTTCGGGCTCCGCTCGAGGTAGGGAAGTCTTCGGCAGGAGTCCCCTCGAAGCGGGATTGCCTGCGGGCCCCGCTCGAGGTAGGGAAATCTTCGTTAGGAGTCCCCTCGAAGCGGGATTGCCTGCGGGCTCTGCTCGAGGTAGGGAAGTCTTCGTTAGGAGTGCCCTCGAAGCGGGATTGCCTGCGGGCTCCGCTCGAGGTAGGGAAGTCGTCAGGAGTCCCCTGGAAGTGGGATTGCCGTGATGCATGATTGGTGCATCGCCATGCATCCCGAGATATCGATTTTATGGCGAAACGCGCAATGGCTTCCGCAGTTTCGCGTAATATGAAATACCCTACGGATTTTCGGTTCCGGTCCGGAGGGGGTGATGATGAGCACTCTAAATGATAGATACATGTATCATGAGCTCAGGAAGCCATCATATGCATGATGGATCGCGGTGCATCGATAGATATCGATTTTACCGTGAAACTCACAATGGCTTCCGTAGTTTCGCGTAATGGGGAAATACCCTACGGATTTTCGGTTCCGGTCGAGATGGGCTGATACTCTACAATCTAAATGATAAATATATGTGGTATGAGCTCAGGAAGCCGTCATATGTGTGATGGATCGGGGTGCATCGATAGATATCGATTTTACAGTGAAACTCACGATGGCTTCCGCAGTCTCGCATAATCGGGAAATACCCAACAAATTTTCGATTCCGGTCGAGATGATCTGATGCTGAGCATACGGAACGATAGATATGTGTGTTACGAGCTCAGGAAGCCGTCACATGCTTGATGCATCCCGAGACATCGAGTTTATAGTGAAACCCAAAATGTTTCCCGCACGACTTTCGCATAATATGAAATGGCCATCAGAATTTCGGTTCCCATAGAGGAGGGCTGATGCTGAGTGTTCGGAATGATAGATATATGTCAATTGAATTGAGGAACCCAGCATATGCATGATAGATCATGGTGCATCAGCAGTTATCGATTTAATGGTGAAACCCAACCTTTCCATATGCATATTAAACTCAGCTCACATATTCATAACCCTATGATCTAGCGCCTCGTAAGTAAATAATTTCGGCGGCAGCTCCAAACTCCGTTCATTATGTCAAAATGTTCCAATATATCACCCCATATATGGGCCGCAATTGCAGCCCCCTCGCTCGTGCATATCAAGTCTAGCTCACATATTCATAACCCTAGCTGTACTCACATATTCATGTTGAACATCCGGAAAGATGGATGTGAGGAATCTAACTTGCGCTGACAGCCTATTATTCTGCCAGACTGCAACCCCTTCAAATACTTAAGCCCGGCATTTTAGCCTGTGCTCGGAAAGCGAGACTCGGATACACGTTCCCAGAGCTGAGAACATGTACCCGAGCTTCGGGGATGTCAGGAATTAAACCTGAGGTGAAAGAGGGCCACCCGATCACACGGCAACCCCTCACATATTCAGGACAGTCGTTTCGGGCCGTTCAGCAAAACGTCACATTAAACGTGCAGTGCCGAACGCAAAACATACAAGCTACGATGGCAGCTACGTGAGCACAGTCAAGGCTGCATCACTCACAAGGGAAAACACTAAAATTGCAGTACCTTGATTGGCTAAGACTGCTGTGCAGCCAGGAAGTGAGAAGAGAAGAGCAAAGCTGTGATATCTCAGATTCAAACTGAGATCTCCGGAGATATTCCCCGGCGCTCTATGTTGAGCTAATATCACAAACGCAAAAGTTTCAACAAGCAGGCTTGCAACAGAATCGACCGCGGTCATAGACTCACAGAAGAATCAATAAAACCAAAGCTTCGCGCATACTGATATCGGAAAGAGCTGAAAAAACTGACACGAAGCTGAAAAGTATGGCAACTCAGGTTATAACTGAGATCTCTGGAAGACATTTCCAGCGCTCTATTTCGAGCGACTGCCACGAAGGAATGCTGTCTCGTTTCCCGCTGTGCCCAGGGCAGTACGCGTGCCGTGCGCGAGTCAGATTTCCGGTTTACTGTTCGGGAAAAGAGTCCACATTCAAGGAGTCACCTACAGGCTGCGAAATCACGAAGTGCACGGCGCTCTTTATGGTGTTGGCCGTTGTTTTCTCGACGGATCCGAAAACAAAGACAACCTGGCACAACTCCCCAAGACAGCTACATAACACAGACACGGTTAAACAATCGCAAGGTTAATATTCTGCCTCAATCTAGACACACAAAAATACTTGCACACAAAGCAGGCACGAAAGTGATGGCAAGGATGCTGAGTGCTGGGACCTTCAACGACTGATAGCGTCAAATGCACGCAAAATGATTGGTCAATGGCAATGATTCCATCTCAAATTCCATCGGGATCCGGCATGGATGCACCGATGGACATCGCAATCTGTACCACCATTTGGAACGCAAGAAACCTGTCACCAACAAATATCTGAGCTGACGTTGCATTTGTTCATTTTAAATTGATAAATATATACGACCGACGGATCAAGTCGATGTTTATCTAATGGCATCGGGCTTGGATGGCCCAATTCCCAGATACGCCGATGCAACCATGGCCTTCGGCGGCTCCTCCATATATAAATTCTTAATTTGTCGACAAGGGCGACAGGTAAGCGTCTGAAGATTCCCTTTCCGCGGCTTCAGAATGCTTTTTGAATCCAATTCTGCAGACGCGGAGCCTGCGATACTCTGTGACCATTTTCGCCATCTGGCATGTGGGGGAAGGGGGGTGGGGGCGAGTCATGAGATCATCGCTTGCATCTCTCGGGCCGAGTGCTTATGGAAATTGTTTCGCATGTCACTACTAAAACAGGCTGTTATTTAAGCCCAATACTGTATAGTGGTGACTGTGTTCTATCCTTAAATTTGCTCACCCATGCTCTTCTCTTAAATATTACCGCTCACTGCTTATTGCCCGTCCGTTCACGCGCGGCGGTCTTTAACGCTGAATTCAAGATTATAAGCTACGCTAAACCACTAATTTTTAACGAAGCTCGCTTCTGCTGTGTCGCGTGATGCCTGCATACACCAAAGCGAAAACTTGTCACTAACGATGCAACACTGTTTATAAACTTTCTGGCAAAGCAAAAAACTGCCATATCACAGGACCACGCACCTTAATATGAAGAGTTCCGCGATTCCCACGGAAGGCTCTGATTATACGGTTGCTTGAGACACACGGAGGAAACGTTCAACCTGTAGCTTATGGACACTTCAGCGAACTAATAAACTATGGACCCCTTACAAAATAGCATATTTCCATCGCATTGTCGGTAAAGACCGGGGACGCCAGGGACAAGCCCCAGACGCGCGCTGCTACCTTTTCGATGAAGAAGTAACATTTCAACAGCATGGTCGTCGGCAAATACCGAAAGCGTGTCCCGCCAGGGACAAGCCCCAGTCGCGCGGGTATATGATCACAAAAACAACCAGCAAACGCAAATAACATGCGGGCGAGTTAAAGGGCAAAATGCACACGAATGCGGATGAGACGGCCACTGTTCAGCCCCCAGCGCAGTTTTACGAAAATTGAACGACCCATCGCTTGCGCCTCCAAGGATAACTAAGCACCACCCCGGGTAAATAGTCAGCGCATAAAGTGCTTATCGAGCAAACATAGCCAAAGTCAGTCGTAAACTTACTGAACAGCAAGCATCAGAGCGGCCGCCAACATCGCACCCACTGTCGCGAGAAGCTTAGGAAAATGGCGACGGAGTGTGAGGCTTGCTGATGTTAGTATTTGAAAATTTTCTTCGCGAGTGAGCGAAACTACCTCTATCAGCCAATCATGCGTCAACGCAACGCCGCCGCACACCAGGGACCAACAAATCGGGATCTGAGTCGTATTGCGAAACTTAGACTACGCTTGCTCGACTGTGACACTACGGAATGCTCATCGGCATGGGACACGACTGCATATATTTGTACGTCACACATACTAGAAGGCATCACTCGTCGTAATTAATGGTACGAACATGATTTATGCATCATATATATTCATTCCGAAAACGGGGATTAAGCTCACACATTTTTTTGTCGTTTTCGCACAAATCTAAGTTACATCTAACTCAATGCATCCACAACAGCACATTCACATTCCCATAGCATTTTCTTTTTGAATAAATAGCCCCGAATATAAAGCAACAAAGATTTTCAGGTGGGTTCCTCACAAACGCAACCATGCAGAACTCGACGCAACCTGAAAATGCCTCGCCGAACTTCGATGAAATTATATGAAAGCTCAGTACTTCGTCGCTCGCTGGGTCAGACCATTTTTTTAGAGAGTTGGTATTTTATTACTTTTGCGTTTGGAATCATTTGGGGGTTACGTGCTACGTAAGTTGTGTTCCTATTGAACACATGCAGCTAAAACGACATGCCCGCATTAGTTCTTCGCGTTACGAGTTAGGACCGGCTGAGGGTCGTATGATGTGGCGCATGATGTCACGCGTGACGCTGTGCCCCACAAACAACGAAAGAGATTTTCCTATGCGTCCTCTCTCAGACCGCCCGCACGAAATATCATGCCTAGCCTCGCGCTGAAAAAACGTTATAAAAAACATACCCACATTAGTTCTTCGCGTTACGAGTATTAGGACGTAGGCTGAGGGTATGCGTTGGCGCATGATGCCACGCGTGACTCTGTGCCCCACAAACAACGAAAGTGATTTTCCTATTACCCCTCTCTGAGACCGCACGAAATGTTATGCTTAGCAGCATCGCACTAAAAAAGGTTCTACATATGTCGCTTCTTTATGGTTAGGAGCTTTCTTGCGAACATAACAATGAGGCATACAATGAGAACACGGTTACAATATTTTAAAAAACATTGCAACAGCTCGCACGGTCCCATTGCAGCGTCGATGTGTTTGATGTAGTAGGATAGAACGTGCTGAATGCACGTCTTGAAATAGATGGGAGAAGTGTTACTATAGGAAGATTCGCAATGAGGGTTTTTGAAACATAGATACTAGCGTGTGGTGACCTGAAGCAGCTAGAATCGGCCTACGTAAGCTTTATTTACTTGGGTAAGAATGATGCGAAAGGCTGGCCCGAAATTCGTGCATGGATGGCTGATGCTATCCAAATTGCGTCCCCGACCAGAGAGCTTGCAGCAAAAACATACCGTGTTGCGTGAGCGCTTGCAAAGATTTGCACGAGAGGAGCCATGCCGACAACGGTGGAAGGCGGCACTAGAGATGGACATGACTCATTTCGGGCTGGAAGCGTCTCTTTTTTTGTCGCATGTTTTCTTTTGTCGTGTCGCAGAAAGATTCGGTTTTCCAGACGATGTTTCGCAGCTTTTTCAGAAAAAATGCTGTTTCTCATTTCGTTTCTCTCAGAGGTAGATGGCCGTCAATCGGAACTGTCCGTGGATCGAAACCGACAGTGTTAAGCCAGTGTTAAGCACCCAAAATAGTGGTTTTAAGAGCATATAAATTCCAGAAAACGCAAAATTGTGATGGGATATATCTATATTTTTGCATTTATATGTACATATATAATTTCCTCTTGAGATTACGAGCATGTGGATACCCTATTTATTTATTTATGTTTCATAATATATCGCGGCCGTCGTGGCAATAGCAAACACATGTATCCATCGTGAAAACGAAGACAAAACAGTTGTTAAGCGACTTTCGTGAGGAAACATCAGAAAAAGCTTGTTAACAAGTGGTGCTTAACAGGGCGGTTCCGATTCGACTTTCCGAGGATTGATAGCGGGGGGCAAAGCGAGGTTCTAGAAATACCCCCCCCCTAGAACTTGCATTTTGCCTTTGGGGGGTTAGCACCCCCCCCCTAGGAGTTGCTTTTTGCCGTTGGGGGGTCAGCACCCCCCCCCTAGAACTTGCACTCGCGCACACTGCGGGGCGGGCGGGAGTGCCCCACGGTACCACCATAACGCGCGCGGGGCGAGCGGGAGTGCCCCACGATACCACCATAACGCGCGCGGGTCGGGTGGGAGTGCCCCACGATACGTGCCCTGTGATACCACCATCACGCTCGCGGGGGACGGGAGTGCCCTACGATACCCCCATCACGCTCGCGGGGCGGGCAGGAGTGCCCCACGAGACCACCATCGCGCGCGTGGGGCGGGCGGGATTGTCCCACGATACCACCATCGCGCGCGTGGGGCGGGCGGGAGTGTCCCACGATACCACCATCACGGGCGCGGACTAGTCGCGCAAGGATGGTGGGGGTGGGAGTGCCCCGCGCTATCGCCTCACATGTTATATCATTATGCGCCGCAGGCGCGAATTTTTGAACATTCCCGACTTTTTCGTTGAACACTGGAGTTATTCTGAGGCAAGGGGCTGTGCTCAGACCCCCCCCCTTAGGACTTGCATTCTACCCTTGGGG
>LGRX02030112.1:0-17705 GCA_001247695.2 Cymbomonas tetramitiformis
AAATGAATGGGGCAAAACGGTGCTAAAGTTTTCGAAGAATGTATGCATGAATAACCCCAAAAACAAAATGAATGGGGCAAACCGGTGCAAAAAATTTCGAAGAATGTTTGCAGCAATAACCCAAAAAACAAAATGAATGCCGGGCAAGCCGGTGCTAAATTTTTCGAAGAATGTATGCATGAATAACCTTAAAAACAAAATGAATGGGATAAACCGGTGCTAAATTTTTCGAAGAATGTATGCATGAATAACCTAAAAAATAAAATGAATGGGGCAAGCCGGTGCTAAATTTTTCGAAGAATGTATGCATGAATAACCTTAAAAAAAAAATGAATGGGATAAACCGGTGCTAAATTTTTCGAAGAATGTATGCATGAATAACCTAAAAAATAAAAATGAATGGGGCAAAACGGTGCTAAATTTTTCGAAGAATGTTTGCGGGAATAACCTTAAAAATAAAATGAATGGGGCAAACCGGTGCTAAATTTTTCGAAGAATGTATGCATGAATAACCTAAAAAATAAAAAGAATGGGGCAAAACCGTGCTAAATTTTTCGAAGAATGTATGCATGAATATTGCATTCCGCACATAATATAGTGAAGTTTAGTCAACTTTGAAATTCGCAACCAATTGTCAAAACCAGCTTTTCTAAGGACTCTGAAAGAATTAGACACAAAAAAAAAACGTCGCCAGCTTTGACAATCGTGTACGATTGTCAAACCCGGCTTTTATACAGACAAGAATTAAAAATAAAAAAACGTCGCCAGCTTTGACAATCGTATACGATTGTCAAACCCAGCTTTTCTATACAGACTCAAGAATTAGACTTAAAAAAACGTCGCCAGCTTTGACAATCGTATTCGATTGTCAAACCCAGCTTTTTTTACAGACTCAAGAATTAGACTTAAAAAAACGTCGCCAGCTTTGACAATCGTATACGATTGTCAAAGCTTCGGAGTCCGAGCCTGCCGTAGTCGCAAGCTTTCACAATCGTATACGATTGTCAAAGCTTCGGAGTTTGAGCCTGCCGTAGTCGCAAGCTCTGACAATCGTATACGATTGTCAAAGCTGAGTCCGAGCCTGCCGTAGTCGCAAGCTTTGACAATCGTATACGATTGTCAAAGCTGAGTCCGAGCCTGCCGTAGTCGCAAGCTTTGACAATCGTATACGATTGTCAAGGCTGAGTCCGAGCCTGCCGTAGTCGCAAGCTTTGACAATCGTCTACGATTGTCACAGCTGAGTCCGAGCCTGCCGTAGTCGCAAGCTTTGACAATCGTATACGATTGCCAAAGCTGAGTCCGAGCCTGCCGTAGTCGCAAGCTTTGACAATCGTATACGATTGTCAAAGCTGAGTCCGAGCCTGCCGTAGTCGCAAGCTTTGACCGGTCCCCTGACTCACGCGTGACAATCGTATACGATTGTGAAGCTTGGGCGCTAGGTCCGGCCCCCTGACTCACGCGTGACAATCGTATAGGATTGTGAAGCGTGGGCGCTAGGTCCGGCCCCCTGACTCACGCGTGACAATCGTATACGATTGTCAAGCTTGGGCGCTAGGTCCGGCCCCCTTTCGTAGTCGCAAGCTTTGACAATCGTATACGATTGTCAAAAGCTAGTCCGAGCCTGACGTCGTGGTCAGTTTTGACAATCGTGCACGCCTGGCGTAGTCGCTGCCTCAGTGTTTATTCGCACGAGATATCGCAGGATTCGCAGGAAAATCGATGTTACGCCAAGACTTGTCAGACCAGTTCAGAAGTCAATTTATAGCCTCTACCGGGCTTTGATGCGCATTCACTCCGACATTGATGCAGTTGTCGTGGAGTTTCCTTGCAATAGCTAGCAAGTACGAAGCAGACTACTGTGACGGATTATAATTTTTATTTTACTTGTATCAATAAGACGAGCTTTTTTTTGAAAAATCTCGCCCACCTCCTCTACGAGCCCCCCCCCTACCGACTTGGACTCGAGTTTGGAAATGAAGTCGGGGGCCGGGGGGAGGACTACCAGCTTGTATCTGCAGGTTGTATTATAATAGAGGGGTTTTTTTTTGTGAAAAATCTTGCCCTCACTCCTGGTCCCGAAAAAGTGGGTAAGTGGGGAGGGGGGGGGATACCGACTTCGTGGGATTCCGAGTTTCCGCTTCGAGTGGGGAGGGGGATTCCATTTTTAAAAATTTTGCTAATTTTCTAGAATTTCTTTTTTGCTAATTTTGCTCTACGTTAGATTTCTCAGATATCAGTTTTTGAATGCTTGATTTCCAGATTTTTTACATCCGTCATTTTGCTCTACGTTAGATTTCAAAACTGGCCTGACCCCCCCCCCATATTATTGTTGTGGGGTTCGGTGTAATTTTTTACTAACAACAAAACAAAACAATTACAAAATTCGTTTGGGAAACAGTTCTGACAATCGTGTACGATTGTCAGAACTGTGTATCGCGTGTTCATTAATAATTTATATATAGCCCGTATAGACCGAAAAACGTAGGCATGGTATGCTAAGGTACCATGAAAAATGATTTTTTATAATGAAAGGAATACTCTATATAGACACGGGGTGAGTGTAATGATCTACACATCACTGTGACTATCGCGCATGGCATCATCCGTGAATGCCCAAAAAATATGAAACAAAAAATCCGCACAGGGTTACTGCCTGACTCACGTTTGACAATCGTATACGATTGTCAAGCTCTGTGGTTAGGTTCGTCTCTCTGACGCACGTTTGCCACTCGCATACGACTGGGTTATACCCCCTGAGTCCCTGGTTAGGGGGGGAGGGGGGAGTTAGTGTATATTCCTTAAGTATGAAGAAAAGAATTAAATTTTCTTAAGTATGTGAAAACGTAGGCGTCGACGCGGGCCGACGTGTTACACTCCTTAAGTAGGGGCTTAAGTATGGGAGCCCTAATTTGCGAAATCTTAGAATGTTAAGAATGTTTGGGCCGTCCGTCCACTGTCCGTCCGTCCGTCCACTGTGGACGGACAGTGGACGGACGGACGGACGGACGTCTTTCGTGGACCAATATCATATCTCGGGCAACCGGGAATGCTTCTGGCGACGACGACAGCCTTACGCACATCTTCAATCGACAATCGAGGTTTGGGTTCTACCCACAATTGCCCCACGCATGATTTATCCGCAGCACCGGAGCACACCGACGACGAGGTCGGTGGTGCTGGTGTGCTATCACCCGCGGCAATCCCACCGTTCCAGTATTGGCAGCCGGCGGGGTGGTACCCCAACTTGCATGGTGATTACCCTGGCTGGCTTTGGCTTTGGCACCCGGGTCCCTCGCAGCCGCCTGTGGCTGCTCCGACCCTTCCGATGCCGCCCTTGCCAGGTGGTGCTCCACCATCGCCGTCGCCGGACTACTGTATACCCCACCCGCCTCGGACGAGGAGGGCGAGGGTGGACCCTCTTCGATCGGGCACAAGGATCGACTGGTTACACAGGGCGCAATTGACTACAACAACATCGGCGCTTTCTCATTTTGCTCCACGCACGCATGAATCCTCAGACAGTGCAGACACCGGCTATGTTTCGGAAGACAGTGGTACCAGCTCTCCTGGGCGATGTGACAGTGGTACCGGCTCTCCCGGGCGCTGTGGAAGTGGCTAGTGCTGACGTGATTGAGATTAACCTGCCTTCAGTTTGAGATGCTGTGGGTGCAGGTTGCCCCAAGATGGGCTCTGTTTCGGGTTTTCAGTGTATCAGAATTCGGCAGTAGAAAGTAGTGGCACAGCTGCTGCACTGCCTGTTCGGGAAAGGGGGCCTGGCCAGTATGAGCACAGTGCCTCCTGACCCACTAGCACTGACTTTTCTGCCTCCCGGTAGGCATTTGTTTCCTGTTTCGGCTACCTAGTTTGGTCCCCACACTAGGTGGTGTGCTGGATTTGGCACAGCGACACCTAAAATCTGTCGCCTGCCTCATCCTAGAGTAGTCTGGGTGACCGTCACTCGTAGGCCGACACCTAATCCCTGCACTTAAAGTCAGGTATATGTTACGGTACAAGCGCGCCTTGGTATGAGCGCGCCTGTACCAAAATATTCTGGCACAGGCGCGCTCATACCAACAAGTTTTTTGGTACAGGCGCGCTCATACCAAAATCGGCTGGCGTATGCCAGTGGCGCGCTCATACCGTAACATATATGTTTATCTGTTTTATCTTATCAATTCGGCCGTCCTGATATCGAAACCCTATCTTAGAGTATAACAACACATAGATATATATCGGCCCTGTATATCTAGCAGTTTTATTATCTCATCTTAGATTGTGATATTGTTGAGTGACCTCCGCCTCCCACTCGTTGTTTATTGCCGGACTGCTGGCCTATATATATATATTCACCTTTGCATATTTTTATTTCGGCCTTCCCGTGAGTTTATGGGCTTGACCACTTGGTAGCGGTCGCTCATCATTCTCGCCTTCTCTGATTTCGCGACCACCTTGCTTGCGGTACACGACGTCGCCCCTCGCGTCGCTGATCTTCATTTGGAGCGCCCCTTGCCCTCCCCACGTTTACGGAGCGCCCCCGCCCCTCCCAATCATTCTCCGCGCACCCTTGTCCTCGGTTGGTGCGCACCCTTGTCCGTACCTCACCAAAACTTATTTGGCAGAGCACCCTTGTCCTCTACGCCTCCATCTTGACCTCGCGTGCCTCATCGACACCGGGAAATTCGTCGAGCACCCTGTCCTCGACTCAACATCTACGCGATCACCCTGTCCTCGACCCGAAATCTACTCGAGCACCTTTGGCATCGACGATTTTGTGCTGAAATCTGTATAGGCAGCCTTGACCGGGAGTCCCGGTGCAGGCCCCTATGACAGAACTCTAGGACCGACACTGGACTGTTGACTGATTTGTAGGTTCGTGCTGTGACACACGTTGTGTCACAGGTAGGCTAGACTCCGAGACCGTCCGAGACCGTTCCGGGTATATCTAGCTTAGGGTTTATTTATTATGGACAGTTTATCCACACACAGTTCGGGACCTCTGATATCTAGTGAACTAGGATATTCCGGTATTTTGTCCGACTTTACTTTGCGCTATGCCAGCAACGGTTCTGCTGTCGGGAAAATGACTTACCGTACGACGTTTTTTAGGTCGCTGGCGTGTTCCTCGTCAAATTTTACCCACATTTGAGTTCTACATCGTTAGATTTCGCTGATTTTCGAAAAGTTACGTTGTCGACGAGAACCCAAACGTTCTCTCGACGTTCTGCTGAAATCTGTATAGGCAGCCCTGACCGGGAGTCCCGGTGCAGGCCCCTATGACAGATTCCTAGGTAGCCACTTGAATGGTGACTGATGATTGTTCGTGCTGTGACACAACAAGGTGTCACAGGTAGCTAGGTCCGAGACCGTTCCGACTCCGAGACCGTTCGGGTATATCTACCACCGTACCTGCACGAGGTGCACGAAAGGCTCGGGAGTTCTGCGTCGCCAAGATGGTTGGCAGCACTCTCATGGGTTCTCCCACCACGTTAGCGGCGTAGTGGGGCTTCCTGTCCCCAGTGACCACCTTGCGCGGCTTCCAGCCTCGTTGCAGGATGTCACTCACGTATCTGTCTGGTGGCCTGTCCACCCCCTCCATCACCAAAATGAACTGGTGGTTCTGGAACAGATTGCTCCAGTAATACGTACATTGATTTGTATACAGCGCGACTGAGTTCGCATACATACCGTCGAATATCTGCACAAATCATACACGACAGCTTTCGCTTCAATACATCGTCAGCGATCAGCGGAATTGTGCATAAAATTATCGGCGCGACATAAATCCCATTCAGCATATACTGCGACGAGGTGTGCGCACGATATATGCATGCTGTCAATAATCGCAGGGTATGGTACGATGTGCGAGAATTAAGCGCGCATATGAAAAATGAGCGTCAGTGCATATAATCTCATCAACTGCGACAGAGATGCACATAATCTCATCATCAGCGACAGCGACATTCGCAATTGTACCGCGCGACCCGTACAGTATACATAAAGATGTGCGATGATCATAATTCGTACCGTGCGACGCAGATGTGCGATGATCATAATTCGTACCGTGCGACGCAGATGTGCGATGATCATAATTCATACCGTGCGACGCAGATGTGCGATGATCATAGTTCGTACCGTGCGACGCATGCATCAGTATGCAGATTGACATGCGACATACACAATTCGTATCACGCGCATACATAGTGTGTAAAATCTCGATGTTCGTACCATATCGCACCAAGTGGGCGCATACAGCGACAGATCGACGCATAATAAAATAAGGCCCAACTATACATATACATGCTGCGCAGAGATACTGTGTGCGACATCATCATCGTTACACACACACATGCTGTGCAGAGATAGAGTGTGCGATATCGTCATCACCATACACATAAATGCTGTGATTGTGAATGAATGGTCATTATTATCACACTTATCATTATTATCACAGATCACTATCGCATGGCATACTGTGATTGTGTGCACGGGATATACATGTGATCAAGCTAGAGATACACATGTATAAATCCAGTATACATGCATACATGCATACATACTTTGCTACTACTGTGCTTGGTATATATACATCCATGCATTATTGCTTGACATGCACGCATACAGCCTGATCACGATAGCGGCTGTGCATACTGTCATACATACGTATTTACTGTGACATATTGCTAGAACTTGCAAGTCCAGTGCTATATTCAAAACCCAAGTAGTATAAGATGCCAGTCTTGATTGTTAATACAGAACTTAGTACAGTTGTTCCATGACGAAGAATTTGGGATTGAACATCTGTTCTCCTGTTAATCAAGTTGGATACTCATCGGAGCTACTTGTGAAATTTACCATTCAACTCATCATTCATCAGGATGAGATGTACAGGATTACAGTAGTATACTAAAAATAATGATATACATCATACTTGTGATATGCTGTCCAGTGGTATACAGACAAACCTGTATGATTAACTTATATCAATTTACTTCAGTGTACTCAATCAGCAAGTACACATACAATATATAGTTATATACCATCCCATCAGATGCACATCGTCATAAAACTATATATAACAGTACTTATCATAGTACTTACACTAATATTTATGTCAGTACATGTTATGGATATATTGACATTACACTAAGTCAGCAAGTGTACATGATCAATGTATAATACCAATATCTTATGTATAATGCATAGATACCATTCCACAAACACATGTGCGTGTGGAATGTCAGTGATGGCGATAGATATGGGAGCAGGATCAAACCACATGCGTGTAGGGCTGGATGGAGATATCTCCAGACCCGAAGGCAATATACAGTGCTCATGAAAACAGCTGGTCACTGTAGAGCACTGTCCATGCACCATTCTACACATTTGGGGAGTTTGGGAGTTTTGGGAGTTGGGGAGTTTTACAATGGGAGGCCCTAAAAAAATAGAAAATTTTACCGAATCTAGGGTTTAAGATTTTCCCGAGTTGAATGTAACTTTATTTGAATTTCCGGCAGTTTTAGGGTTTAAGAAATATTCTTGAATTTTACCAAAAAAATCATCTTTTTCAGCCTGAATTAAGGAAGGTTTTTGGGGATTTTTGTGTTAAGAAAACATAAATTTTCAATTGAACTTGTACAATATTTGACGCATTTTTAAGCTTAATTTTTTTTTCTCCCGAAAATCGGTAGCAAAATGATACTTTTTACGTCTGCTTTCATGAAATATTTTTTGGGGGGTTCATCGATGAACCAATATCATTTTTTCTAGTTTTATATGATTTTCAGGCCTTTTTGGGGTTTTTCAAAAATTTGAAACTTTTTGAAAAAACCCCATATTTTTTTACACTTTCAGGAATATCTTTGGTTGGCTTTGTCCCTATTTTTTTGGGGTTGCCCCGTTTTTTTTTCTTATTTCAGGCATAAAACAGCCGACAACCGCTAGGTCACCAACTCGAGTTTACGACGCGCGCCCGGACTTCTCTTAAATACCGAAGACACACGGACAGAAAAAATTAAACACGCAAACACTTAAACACGTACTTTGTGGCAATTACGCTAAGAAATGTCTGACGAACAGCCAGAGGTAGTTGAGGTGTACCCAGAGGTAATTAATGTGCTTTGGATGCGTGCGCGTTTACAAGCGGAAGCGGACTATGTTGAGTTTTACAGAACGAGAATACAGTTTAACACCTGGAACTGGTTACAAGTGTGGCCGCTGTACATCCACGGCCGCACAACAACCGAAAGAACAGGTGTGAGGCACTTGGTATACTGGTACGAGATCGGCTGGCACTACGACGAATATCCACCATGGCAGTGGCAACTGTGGTATAACACTCGCGGCTACGGCATTCTTACGTACGAAGCCTTAACCGAGCTGAGCAGTGACTTGCTGCGGGATGATGACGGAAGGTGTCCGTTTTGTTTTCGCAGCTTTAGAATATGCAGCTTAGCTAGAAGGTTTTATTTGGACGCTTGTACTATTGACTAGATTAGAACGCTTGTTCACGTAAAATATAAAGCTTCAAATCAATATTCAAAGCAAAGTTACCGGCGCGCATGTTTTGCCTCCAGAGTTTAACACGACTTCACCCTTTCTTGTGCCCTTCGCCCCATCGCCTACTCGTCTTCGTGCATTGACCAACTACGTTCTCCATTGGTATTTCACGTGCTTTCGCGGACCACTACTAACCACAAGTCCGGGTGGCCGCCCCCCAGTTCGGTTCAAAACATACTTCTCTCCCCGCCAAGATCCCTAACTAACTTTCACATTATCCCTGGACACTCGGTCGCATATTTCCCAACGTGTGGTACCTGTGGAAAAACAATCACGTTAGTCCAAAGCCCAACAAACCGTGCCAATGCAAACAACAATGTCGCTTTCGTACCTGAGTTACTGCTCTTGAAAGGTCAAGGCCCCAGCTCCAAGCCGTTGTTCCCTAGTTAGTGGCAACCCATGTGCCACAACCAGGTCCGTAGGTGAAGGCGGTACATCACAGTAGCTGGGCAATACCGTAGCGCAACACTGGTGGAGAAGACAGAATTGAAACTTGTGCTTTACCCACTGACCATTCACCTTGCGCCGACCCATGACCACCACCCTTGGGCCATCCTTTGAAAGGATGGGCTGGGATTGCTTGTGGGTCTTCGCCGTCACGCAACCCTTGCGGGACTCGGAGGCCGCGCAACTTGCTTTCCTACCGGTACCGGGCACCACCATCCATTGCCCGTAGGCCAGTTCCTCACTCCCGACACGATCGCCGGTGGTGAGGCGGGATCCCAGCGCCGTTAAGATGTCGTCGATCTCCTCCGTGGTAAACCCCGATTGCACGTAAAATGCATGTCCAGGTTTGAACCCCGCGCGGAATAGGAGGGTGGACAGGCACAAGCAAAGCTTCACCGAAGTCGACCTTCCCACGCGAGTCATCGTTTGGCGCCATGAGTAGCATGAGCAGCTGATGCGTTGTTGCGCCGCCCGGGCCAGATGACCAAATATCACCCGCGAGGGTTCACCTCGACCAGAGGACAAGGTGTAACTGCGGTCCAGGAAGCCGTCGTGTCTTCCACGTGCAGTTAAACGGACGGTCGGTTGGCCAACCTGTATCACTTTCATGCGCTTGTCCGACTGCAAGAACATGCGAGCCAACATTTGCGCGTGGCCTTTCGTGGTGCTTGTCTGGTACCGCACCTCGTCCAAAGACCCGACGGACACGCGGCGACTGTCGACGTAGCGATGTTCGGAATGAAAGTGCACCGCGGTCTCCAAATATTGCACCACGAGACCCTCGTCCACCTCTTGGGAAGACTGTCAAACGTAACGGGCGGCCGGGTCCTCGGTGTTTGGGTCGAACTGCCATTGGAACTCGAAAGGGTTCTCGAGGCATGCCCGCACCAACTTGATGGCCGGAGTCGGCGTTCCAGGCTCGTCGATCGTCACCCTAGTCTTAGTCCTCTTCCCCATCGATCAGACTTGGTTTGGTCGGTGACTGCGTGTCTCCGTCGTCACTGGACCCGAGGAGTGACATATATTTCA
This sequence comes from Cymbomonas tetramitiformis, assembly GCA_001247695.2. Taxonomy (NCBI): domain Eukaryota; kingdom Viridiplantae; phylum Chlorophyta; class Pyramimonadophyceae; order Pyramimonadales; family Pyramimonadaceae; genus Cymbomonas; species Cymbomonas tetramitiformis. The sequence continues at coordinate 10,033 of LGRX02030112.1, forward strand.
CGCACCTCCTCAAGGACGTCGTACGCAGTGTGACGTGCGCGTTGCATGGCGGTGTACACCCTTCGCCGCTCATCGTACAAGGTGTTCGTGCGGGAGTCCCGCTGGCTGTGGCCACCTTCTCCTACGTGCTCCAACCAGGCGGATTGGGTGATGTACGTCACGTTCTCCAGGTGCAAGAACTCGGAGGCCGGCAGATTCACGCCGATCAGTTTGCCGTCCTTGGAGAAGAGTTGCTCCGCCGGGTTAGCCCGTTTGCTTTGTGTGAAAAGCTGCAGGGTGCGTTCGCCTTCACCTTCGTAAAATAAAACGAGCGAAGACAAAGAGGATTGCACGCTCTTGCTCTCTTGCTCCTTGATGAAGTCGAAGAGGCGCGCACGTGCGTCCATCACACGTCTGGGGGCTTGCGCTTCGTACCACCGTGTGAACAGTGTCCGGAACTGAGCCTCCTCGAAACTCTTGTCCAAACACCGAGCGTGTATCCCCATGTTCGCAACGAGGTGCAAGTCACAGCCTTTCTCCAACGAGTTGCCCGCCTCGTCCCGCGTCATGTACTTCTTTCGGTCCTCCATGCGCATGCATGAACTTGTTGTAGTTCAAGCGGATGCCGATCCAGCCTCCGCCACCCGCGTCACGGACGAAACCGACGGGACGAAAGCAGATCTCACCTTTTGGGTTGGTCTTTACCCAAACCTCCTTGTCTCGATATTTCGCGAAGTCGGCGTCCTCCATGGCCACCGTCCGGCAAGCGTAGTCGATGCCTTGCCACATCTTCTCCTCATCCACACCGCGTTCACCCGCCGGCAGGACGAAGGTTGCCAGTTTTATCAACCCAATTCCGGGCACGACCGTTGCAACCTTCTCGACAACGCGACCGTTAATGCAGCTGTGGCCACCATCAGAACATGCGTAGCAACCGATGAACGGAGGCTTACCGAGAATGCGGTCCATCAACAGCATGATCTTCGCGGGGGACCACGGCAAGTCCAGGGGGCACATGAACCAGTTCAGAGGGGCGGTGTCGAAAAGAAGAGTACGGTATCCCTTTGAGTCCAGGATCCGTTTCATTTCCTTGACCTCGTCATCAGCAGCACGCTCGGGGGCACGTTGAGTCGCACGGTGTTCTTTCATCACGTCGCGGACGGCGCGAGCGTCTTGCATTTCGCGGGCCACCTAAAATGGAACCATGCATTAAGAATAACATGTCCCCGACTTATAACGGAAAGGTAACACAAAAAAAGGGCGATACCTTGTAGACGTCGATGGGAGAGCCGTCCGGAGAGGAAAGCATCTTCTCGAAGGCAACCGTTGTGGCGGAGTTCTTCAGCTTCTCGGAAGTGAAGCGACCACCGAAAACGGGAAGGGCTTCTTTGATGGCGTCTTGGGTTTCTTTGGAAACCACGGCCTTCCCCTTTTTTATCCATGGGTTGGCAGGCATGGGTGCCTTCGTGTCTAAAGAGCAGTAGGTGGCCTTCGGCTGCGGGAAGGTCGATGCGGACCAAAGTAGCCCGGGCACCACAGGTAATAACTTCCATGGGTTCTTGACACTTTTTGCATGGAGGGCCTTCAATCTGAAAGAAGAAAAGAAAAGCGTAAGGTCTTACTGGAAAAGTGGTGAAAGGGTACGGGAAAACCTTGGGATTAAAATACCTCGACGCCGAGGAAAGCAGAAGCGGAGCGTTTGCCACGTCGTTGAGAACTTGTTTGAACGAACTCTTTGTCGTGGGTTTTAAAGAAAGAGCACTCCGTATTCCTGCAAAGTTTTTCTCCAAGGCAGTTTTGAAGTCGAACCTGAGAGTTGCAGTCCTTGACAGCATCTTGTCGGGTTACCTCCGCCCAAGTTGTGGCGCAGGCGTGGGACCAAGAACGGTTCGTGACATGGAAGTCAAGTTTGTTCAGCGGTAGACCGCCCTTCCCGGTTGGTTTAGGAAGAGGTGAGGACATGTGGTGACCAAAAGTGACATTGCCATCGACGTCGAAGGGGACCTTGTTCACACGTTTGCAATCTGCGGGCCACTTAAAAGAAGAGGCGTGACTGGAAGTCGAGTCGGACTTGGAAAGCTTTGTCGAAGCGACGGACTCCGTGGGCTTGGGCTTCGTGTTTGGTGAGAACCGGGGAGTCTTGCACTCGCCGGTGTAAACAATGTCTTCTTCATCGTCGCTGTCATCGCTTTCGCTGTCGCTTAGCAAGATTGGCATGTTGTCGTCGGTAGGAGTACCGTACACATTGTGCAAGAAGCCAGAGTGAACGGGAAACAGGTCCAAAGAGCAAGCAACGGAGTCATCGAACTCGGAGGTGACAGAAAGATCTTCTTTCTTGTCAAGACTAAAAACATTGCAAAGTGTGTCGCTAGTCACAAAAGGGTCTCCAAGATGCCAAACAATGGGAATGTCACGAACGATATCCCCGGTTTCAAGGCAGCGAAAAGTAACAAATTGAGTGGACATGGCATTAGCCTTAGGAAGTCGATTAAAAAAATGCACTCCCAAAGAGAAAGTGTCGAGTCGAGGGGAGGCCTTAAAAAACTCTAGTCGTGGCGACGCCAAAATAAAATCGAGTCGAGGCGACGGCTGGGAAATTTGCGAGTCGAGTCGAGAACGACACCGACCAAACGAGTCTAGCTGTGTCGGAAAGAGCAGGCAAAGGAAAAAATCGAGTCGAGTGTCGAGTCGAGGCGAAACCTTGAAAATATTCGACTCGAGGAGAAGCTTTGAAAATTTGGGAAAAAAATATCGAGGCGAAAAATATCGAGTCGAGAACGACACTGACCAAAGGAGTCGACGTGTGTCGGAAAGAGAAGTCGAAGAAAACCTGAAGACAGTTGAGAGGTAGTAAAGAACTCAAGCCGCCAAAGAAAAAGCGCAAAGATTTAAAGTCAAAAGAAACAAGCAAACATGCCTCCAAAGAAAGGAAGCACGAAGAAGTCCGGGGATGCCAACACCGAAAGATTGGTATACGCTGACGTCATGGAGCAACGCTTTGTTGAGCAGAAGATGCTTAAACTCGCTGACTGCTCTTTTAGCGACAACCCAAGAGGCCACAACCACAACGGTCTCAACGTGGAGAAGTCCGTTGAGAAAAACGGCATCGACCTTTCCCAAACCATGATCTGGCGCCGCGCCAAAAAAGGAGATCCGAAGGCCCACGGGTAAGTTTCACTAAACCTTCTTCAAGAACTGCGCTGACAAAAGGTAGAGGAGACAAGTGTAGAAAAGAGTTCATCGATGAACGCTTTTTAAAAAAACACTGCTGAGGAAACAAGTTTCTTGACCGGTTTAAAGAAAAGTGTTCATCGATGAACGCTTTCTTTATTTTGTTGCTGAAGCTTGAGTTTTTTAAACTGTTTTTAAGAAAAGCGTTCATCGCTGAGCGCTTTTCTTAGTTTTCCTTGTATTTTTCTTAAAACTTTGCGCTTTGGAGTTGCAAAAGCTGCGATATTTCTGTGTGATTCAGCTTTTTTCTCAGGAAAAAAATAGGGAAAGCAAGGAAAGCGCTCATCGATGAACGCTTTTCTTAAAAACAGTTTAAAAAACTCAAGCTTCAGCAACAAAATAAAGAAAGAGTTCATCGATGAACGCTTTTCTTTAAACCGGTCAAAACACTTGTTTTTTTAGCAGTGTTTTTTAAAAAGCGTTCATCGATGAACTCTTTTCTAAACTTCATCCAAAAGAGGTTAGTGCTTGAGCTCTTCTTGGTTTTGCATGGTGACTTTCTTGCTGTTTATTTGCTTCGCATGCTGCAGGTCTGCTGCCTCCCTGTGTGACTCGTGCTCGATGGAAGAACAAGACATGTTGAAGCGAGTGTTGCTTTTGGATGAAGAAAGCTCAGAAGATGAGCTAGTAGTTTCCAGCAAGTTTCGTGGCTGGTACAACGTTCCGGATGTAGCAGTAGGAAAGAGGCGCTTGCAGAATAAAAAAAGCTGAGCGTGATGCCAAAAGACGTAGGAAGCAATGTCCTCAGTGGATGTTGGACAGTCAGTGGTAGCTTTAGCTAGAGTAAACAATTTATATTTTTTTTTATAAATAGTTTCTCTAAACCTGGAACCGTTTTCTTTGTCGTATTTAATGGCGTGCTGTGTTTGTTTCTGTTTTCAGTAAGAGTTACATCGCCATCGATAGACATGGAAGGCACGAGTTTTTCACTCGTGCCTTCCAAGATGGCGCCGTGGTAGACTGGAAAAAACCGGAGGCCCGGGACAAAAGGTTTCTGGAATGCAATGTCATCGTGGTGTCGGAGGACATCACGAAGGAGGAGGTTACATGCCTCGCACTCTCACGCATCGTGCAGAACGAGAAGGGGTCCAAGAAAAAAACGTTTTTCGACGATTACACCTCCTTCAAATGGCTGATGTCCTCCATTGACAAGGCCGTGGCCAAACCAGGGAAGCTGGTTGTTTTATTCTCTCACATCGACCCTTCTTTATATTCGTTGATGTTCTTCAAGAGGATAGCCCACATCCACGAAAAGGTGATCGGGCCCGACGAGCGGCTGGAGGCCTTGCTTCGCGAGAACTGCGAAGCTTTGGGGAAGGATTCCCCCTACGGCTTCAACTCCTTGTACGACAACAAGGAGTTCCAGCGTCTTAATCCGACACAGAGATATCAGGTACGGCCGATGCCGGACTTTATTTTATTATGTTATATTCAACCATCCCGCCTAAAGACAAACACATGTCTCAGGTTTTCCTGAAGGTGAACGAGAACGTCAAGTTCTCCGTGAAGGACGAGAGTGGCGAGCTCCACCTGAAGAAGAAGAAGCAATGCGCGACTCTGGGCTTCATCGGAACCACACGCGCGTTCACGGACTTGTGCTCGTTTGTGCTGCTTCGTCAAGAAGTCCACTCACAGCTAGAGCTTCAAAGCGGCAAGGGGAAGGCGAAAAAATCGGACGAGGCGTCCAAGTTCTTGGAGGACTTGAGCGCCGGAAAGTAAGTCCACCTACCACGGCTTGGTTAAAGCCGTGAACTATTTTTTCATGCGGAAAGGTGATGGGTGTTAAACTTTTGTTTACAGGTACGATGGTACTTTCTTCGACGCCAACGAGACTTGCTCCAAGACCAGTAACTTGGCTCGCCTGAACCGGGATGTCGAGCCGAAAGTCGTGCAGGACTTACTGAAGAAGCACAACGAGCTGGTTGAGTGGGAGGAGACTGCTGCGGAGGCTCAGGAGAGTGGCGTCAGGACCCTTGCGGAAGTTGCTGCTGGTGACACGGGTGGGGATGTTGACGAGGAAGAGGAAGAGAAGCAGGAAGGTGCGTCGGGTGGGGATGTTGATGACGAAGAAGGCGAAGGGGATGAGGAGGTAGACAAGGGTAAGGAAGATGGTGAGGAACCGGATGGTGAGGAAGATGGTGAGGAGAAGGATGAGGAGGAGAACGAAGAGGAAGAGGAGGACGATGAGGAGGAGGAAGCAAAGTTTGACTTTGAAAAGGAGTCGGAGGAGGATCGTGAAGCACGTGAAGATCGGAAGCGGAAGAGACAGGAAGTGGCGGATTGGTTTGCGGAGGAGGACGCGGGGCGACATATCCCAAGAAGAACAAAGAAGCAGAAACAGGCTCAAGGTAAGAAGAGGGCGGACATGGGGAAGCTGCGTCAAGAGTTGCAGGCCTTTGAGGAGGAAGATGCCGCTTACGCGGCTTGGATTTGCGACAAGGATCGGCGTGAGTTGGATGAACAGAAACAGAAGGATGTGCATGGCATGGAAGACGGCCCGGCCCCCCTGTGCGGAATGGATGAAGCCTTGGGTCGGGGTGTCGCGAGGGAACCCGGACTACGAAGGGTTGCGACAATGGAAGATGGCAGGCGGGACGCTCCGAAATGGAACGCAACAGAAGGGACCGGTGAAGGAGAGCATTGAAATTGGGCGGTTCTTGAAGATGAATGAGGAGGCGTTGAAGCCTGGTGTACGGCATCATGTGCACAACGTGGTGTCCGTGGAGGTGCCGAAGGTGGTACCGGTGAAGAACACGAAGAAGACGAAGGGCACGAAGTTGAAGGATGAGAAGGTGGAGTACATCTTGGAGTTAATCCATCAACACGGACACGACGATTCTGAGAAGTTGTTGGTGTTGACATCGGTTGCCATGAACTCCCAAGGCATCCCGCTGTTGCAGCTGTACTTGGGCGAAGCTCTCGGGGCCATGGACGTCATCACGCACAACGCGGCGGATGATAAGTTTTGTGTGGCGGCGGTCATCACGGATGTTACGTGGGGCCATGAGAGCAAGACCGGGCACAACACGAAGGTGGATTGGGATGCGTTCGCAGTCAAGGTGGACGAGCTGTGCGCGAACAACGATGGCATGTCTGAGGTTCATAAATACGCCGATCTGGGGAAGGTGGACGGAGACACCATTGTGTGTGCCTTAGGCGACAGTGAAGCCCTTCGAGCTTTGGAGGCGGGCTGGAAGGCGTTGAAGCATCCGGTATGATCAATGTAACACTTGTTGCTTTGAAGGCACCCTTTTGTTTTTGCTTTTTTGGTACGTTTCTGAAAGGGAGGGAAAAGGGGGGAAGGATCACAGGTGTACAAGACAATGCCGGGGTACATCGTGACGGAGGGGAACCGCAACAACGCGACTTTCACGAACACGCCAAAGTCGTTGGGACACCAGTACACGACTTTCGCACGGAAGCTGGAGGCTCCGAAGCTGGACTTCAAGAACAGCATCCGAACCAGGGGGCAGGAATGTAAAGACATTGCATTTGATTATTTCCCCGTGAGTTGTTGGACTGGAAATATTTTGCGTGCCCTAAGTCACCAAGAGGTGAAGGCTTTTGAGAAGGCCTTGGAAAGCCACATGGATGCGATCTGGGAACGCACCTCTCCCTGGGACAAGGAGAGCCTGGCTGAGCGCCTGGTTGAGCACGAGGTAGACTGCCAGGCACGACCTTTCCGAGCCGTTCAAATGCAGGATACTTCAAGCACGATTGCGCCGTAGTGGGGTGCTTGAAGGGCGGCAAGCCCTGCGAAGAGCATGGCAAGACCTTGGTGGTGGGACAGAAGAAGGTGGAGCTCATGGAGCTGTTGGTGGAGCGGTACACAACCGACATCGACATGGTGGTGTTGGACCCGTTCATGGGAAGTGGTGCGTGTCATTGTGGATGCATTGGCTTTGCCGCGAGGGACACGCCGGGGTATTGAAAGATATTAGGTGTGTCGCAGGAACCACTGGGATTGGAGCGCTTCGCATGGGACGCGCCTTCATTGGCGTGGAGATGAAGCGTGCAAACTTCATGAGCGCGGTGCACTATTTATCTCACGCGGTGTACTGCTGCGCGCAGCGCCATGTGGGGGATCTTGGATTGGATGAGGCGTACCCGAAGATGAAAGTGACAAACGTGAAGTAGAACATCGAAAGTTAGTGAAAGTTAGTTAGGGATCTTGGCGGGGAAAGAAGTATGTTTTGAACCTAACTGGGGGGCCGGCCCCCCGGACTTGTGGTTAGTAGTGGTCCGCGAAAGCACGTGAAAAACCAATGGAGAACGTAGTTGGTCAATGCACGAAGACGAGTAGGCGATGGGGCGAAGGGCACTAGAAAAGGTGAAGTCGTGTTAAACTCTGGAGGCAAAACATGCGCGCCGGTAACTTTGCTTTGAATATTGATTTGAAGCTTTATATTTCATGTGATGCTAAGACCGAAAAGTTTATTTTATAATCGATGACGGAAATATTT
>LGRX02030114.1:0-13351 GCA_001247695.2 Cymbomonas tetramitiformis
TGTGTCACAGGTAGGCTAGACTCCGAGACCGTCCGAGACCGTTCCGGGTATATCTAGCTTATTAGGGTTTATTTATCTTATACAGTTTATCCACACTGAGTACGGGACTATCTGATATCTGGTGAACTAGGATATTTTGGTAGGTCGTGGCCCCATCCACGCTTTTATTCCACTTGCTATCTTGGCCATGATTGGCTAAGCAGCCGCTTGAAGAGGTGGTGCGCACTTGCGCGTTTGGGTGCGACTAGGATTTGGGACATGGCTTTGCGGTAGATGTCTTTTTTGCGGCTGCGAGTCATGGGCACCGCGCGTTGCTATTGCTCGATTTTGGCAATGTTCATTTACGTTATCTTACCTGCCCTGATCCCGCTGGTTTACGTATTTTGGGCTGGTGCTCCGGACACCTTCGACCACGACGACATCTGCAAGTGCCCCACGCTCGTTTCGCCTCTCCGCACGTTCTGCCGTTACGCCTACCATCCATTTCCGCCACAACACCCAAACGTGCAGCCGCGCATAATCTTTTCTCTGGCTTCCAAGAGTATGGCGGCATCTACTAGAGCTCGCAAACGCCTATTGAGGGACTCTGATACGGGCTGATATGCGAGCCCTTATTATATCATATAATATAATAGAAAGCGCTGTGGTATAGGACGGTGACACACGCGTAAGTGATTAGCGGGGATGAGTGCAGACTTCTGTGAGAAGATACTGCTCTAGCAAAACGCTAGCTCATCTATACCGAATGTCTCCCATCGCATAGATCGATGGTACCGCTATTGGGTTGTGAACCCGAGACATTGGTTGAACGACTGGTATCGGCAGAACGAATGATGCGTTCACCCTATGATACCCGCATGCTTGTTCCGCACATGCTAGAAGCGAAGATGATTTCTTCTCCGAACCGTTTGGTACTTCAAGATTGTATCTTGCTTCGCCATCTTCGAGTTCGACATACGAACTCTCGATGACAGGTGTCATTCAAGTCTTTCCTTGAATAATGACAGATGATGTGACTTATCATCTCGATGACATGTACAGTCATAGTCGACCGTACTGACGACTGTCTGTCATTATAATATATGACATGACTCGACATGACATGACATGGTATGACATGTCTGACAGGTATGCCACGTATGACATGTATGCCACGTGTGTCATCGGTCATAACCCTGACAGAGTTGTGACCTCACAACGGGCATACCTTTGTATATGTCTTTGATGTCTTTGTTGTTGTTGCTTCTTGCTGGTACCAGTCTTCTTACACCGATTTGAGGCGTCCCTCATGGTGTTTTTAGGATTTTGGGGGGAACTGAGTCCACTTTAGTCCCTCACCTTAGCATGATGCCTTACAGGCTAATGCCTTACAGTTCTTAGGATGTAGCCCCCTTTGAATTGCGTATCGTATTGCAGAGTGACGATTCAAGGTTCAATGAATTGCGTTTCGTGATACAGGTTGACGCTGGATTACTGATTGATCCACACGTACCGTGCGTCAGAGTGACGATTCAAAGTATCCGAGGTGTACGTTACGGATTATTGCGCTAGCCGTCGTCGCTTTAGTGAACGATGATCCCACGATTTAACGATTTATAATCGCACGATTCTCGGCCTTATATATATAACTGATCGTTTGCTGTTCGTTTCCACAGTTATCATATATTGTGCACCCAACCCTTCCTCCCCTCTTGAAGCAACTTCGGAGGTTCACAGGCGGTCATGGGGAGCCCTTTGGATGTTTCCGGAGTTATTTCACCGTGGGCTTGTTTTAATGTAAACAGAGTGGCGCTGCTTAACGGGATTGGACTTATAATCCTTTACTCGGTCTGCTCAATCTTGAATTATTGGTCCAGTACGCACGCTTTGACGAACATCTGTCGCGATGAGTGAGAGTGGATTCGCCACGTACTAATGTGAAATTTATTTTAGTTATGTTTGTCAGGCATAACTTAGGATCACAACTCCGTCTACCTCAGTCGATGTCTCCGGTAGCTTCGGATGACTGGCCACAAAATCCGATGACTAACCACGGTCTTGGCAAAGGTAGCATTTAGCAGTTTTTATTTATCCACAGATATGATATATCGCATGTGTGCGTATCTGTGCAAGGGTATGATTTTGTACAAGGTTTACTACACCTCGTTAGCAAGGAAGGATCAATTTCCCGCTTCTATGCAACATAATGATAAAACATTAAGAGCAAGGTATATAGATGATCGACATGTATTAGTATATATTACAAGAAGTAAGGGCATCAGGCTTAATATAATGTTTAGCCTTCATAGGCAGCTATCATGTCTGCTGCATTGGTCAGCTCTGTGGCTTTGACCCAGGTGTCATGCTCAGGGCCGTAGCCTGCATATCGCACTAAGTAGTACTTGACACCTCTAGTGATCTTATCTGAGAGTATGTGTGATATCTCAAACAGTGGTTGCCCTTCTTCGGTGATCATCTGTGGCAGAGGCAAAGGTGCTTGGATCGAGTCGTTGTACAGCTCTAATCTGGATACAGGCTGTACCGGATGAATACGGATATCGAGGTCTCCGAAATCTAACTCGTATGCACGCCCATGGCTAAGCACTTTGGATATAGTGAACGGCCCAATATATGGCTGCTTAAAGTGTCTGCCTGCCTCTGTCAAACCAGTCCATTGGATAAACTCGGTCCGTAAAAGAACTTTCTGCCCAACTGCATATTGCCGAGGCATGTGAGTCTTATTGAATCTGGCTTGGCTAATTTCTGCTGCTCGGGAAATGTTGTCTACCGCGTTGGCATGTACAGCCGAGTACTGGTCAAAATGATCTCGAATAGCTCTTTGTATTGGAACAGGAGCTTCTGGCGGAATAGTGATTACCAGATCATGAGGCGAAAGTGGCTGCGCCATCGAGTCGAGATAGAATGGTGAATAACCAGTTGATGCAGAAACTGTGTTGTTAATTGCAAACTCCACCAGAGGTAACTTGTCCTCCCACGAATTGGCTGAAGTATCATTGCAACAACACCTGTGGATGAAAAATACTATCTAATCAGTTTATAAACCAGAGGATGGTGAAATCGAATCATGAATCAACAAATTGAAAAGTACCTGAGGATATCCTCGATGAAGGCATGGTTCCTCTCATTGGTTGCATTCGATTGTGGATGGTGCGAAGACGTCATATAGACAATCTCGTACCAGTAGATTTCCACAGTGTTTGCCAAAATGTAGAGGTGAATCTGGGGTCTCGATCTGAGATGATATTCCTCGGAAGACCATGGAGCTTGAAGATATGCTGCATATATATCGTGAGCAGTCCAGGTCATGCTGAAGGGAATGAGATGACAGCGATGAGAGAATTGGCACATTACCACAAATATACTGTCGTGCCCATTAGTGGTGATAGGCAGGTCAGTAATCCAATCCAGAGATACATCTAGCCATTTTGTCTTAGGCACACTATATCGTATATGTGCCTGACCATAAGGCTTGTGTCGTCTCGTTTTCTGGCGTTGACAAACGGGGCACTCCCGAATGTACTGGATGGCTGCCGTTGTCATTCCTGGCCAATAATATCGGCTACGCAGAAGATGAAGCATGCGATTTTTGCCTACATGACCGGAAATAGTAGCTGAGTGGCACTCATGAAGGAGAATGTGGCGAAGCTGTGTGATCTCACCGTCATCTGTGGGGACCTTGGCAGTAGGTGGAATGTACAGCTGTCTGCCATATATGGTCTTGCGGTAGATCAACCCCTGAATGAGCTCGAAGCTGAAGCTGCTGACTGACTGTGATGAAGTCGATGATGTCAGCTTAGCCAAAATAGTCTGTGCAAATGTATCACGATCATATTCGGATATAATGATGCCGTGTAGCTGATGAGCTGATGAAGAAGATATAAGAGCAATGAATGTAGGATCTGCAGATGGCATGACTTCGCTGATGTCTATGTGTTGAAGACAATCAGTGAGTTCAAAGAGTGCAGAGATACGAGTGAGTGCGTCTGCAACCTTATTCTTATCGCCAGCAATATGCTCTATACGGAAGTTGTACTCGGAGAGCTCATCCAACCACCTTGCCTGTTTGGGGCTCAGTGTGGATTTGGACTGGAAATAAACCAGTGGCTGATGATCTGAGCGTACAATAGTCTCAGGAGCTCCCAACAAGATGTGGCGAAAGAATCGGAAGCCCTCCACAATGGCAAATAGCTCGATCTCAGGAATAGGCCAACGTCTCTGTGTATCGGATAGAGTGACGCTGTGATAGCCACATGGCTTCATACCTTTTCCTTGATCCTGGAGTATCACTTGACCAACGTGTGTGCCTGATCCATCGACCTCCATAATAGATGGCAGTTTCTGATCTGGAAGCTGTAGTACTGGAGCATTGCAGATGGCACTTTTGAGATTATCAAATACCTGCTGCTGCTCAGATTCCCAGACAAACTCTGCATTATCTGTAAGGAGACGATTGAGCGGCTCGGCAATCTTGGAGAACTTTGGTATGAATCTCCTGAATTTACCGACCATGCCCAAGAATGACCGAAGGGATGACTTGCCATCTTTAGCCATACGGCGTAGAGGCTGCTTTCCAACGGTAGGACCATAAGACACTGGAGGCTGAATTGCGATGACTGCTCGGATTCTGTCTTCGATGATGGACAAGCCTGCTTCAGAGATGTGATGTCCGATAAAGTCTATGGATCTGACGAACAACTCCACCTTGGAAGGCCTGATGAAGAACTGGTGTTCTCTGCAACGCTGGAGAAACTGTCGGACATGACTCACGTGGCTGTCAAAGTCCGGACTGTATACGATAGTATCATCCATGAAAATGACAAGGAACCGATCGATGAAGTCGAAGAATGCCCGATTTCCTACACGTAGAGCTGTTGCAGGAGCATTGGTCAATCCGAAAGGCATAACTGTCCACTCATAGGAACCGTATCTGGTGCGAATAGCTGTTTTGTGAATGTCATCTGGATGTATAGGGATCTGATGGGAAAACTGATTGAAGTCAAATCTGCTAAACCATCGTGCACCTTTTAGCTGTTCAAGAAGGGTGTCGTGAGGTGGCAATGGATACGTGTCCTTAATTGTGATGTTATTAAGGGCTCGATAATCACAGCACATCCTCCACTTCCCACCTGGCTTAGGAGCGAAAATGATAGGACATCCATATGGAGATGATGACGGACGAAGGATACCCAAGTCGACATATTTGGTGATCTGTCGTTTGAGCTCTTCCATCATGGGCACTGGAATTGTACGTACTGGCTGCGATGGCGGCTTGTGCCCAGGTTCAATGTTGATTCGATGATAACCACCTTCAAACCGTTCTGGCCTATGACCAGCTGGAAGATCCTCCTGGAATATGTCTGAAAAGTCTTCCCTCATTTGATCACGTTCTGCTGTGACCTCTGGGTCTTCCATAGTGGTATCTGAGTCTGCTGCTGCGAAGACCAGTTCACCATCGACCTCTGAGAGAAAGAAGAGATAAGCTACGGCCTCTTCAGCCGAACCACTGGATCGAATACGACACAGGTGCTTTCTCATGGTGGTGGCGCTGACCAATTCCATTTCAGGAAGGTCACCTGAGCCTGGAGTCTGTTCAACTCTGGATAATACTGTGCGAACACTGGAGCCTGATGAGTGCTTCCTAGTGATCGTCAGATTTTTGGTCTGGAAGTCAATGTGTGGATTTCTCCTCTCCAAGCAATCTTGACCCAGAATGACAGTGAATGGTTTCATGTCAATGATGTAGAAATCCTCTGTGTCCTTATACTTACCCAGCGTAAATGTAGCCTTGGGAAGATAGGATGTGCATGGTAGTTGGCTTCCTCCAGCCAATCCCACTGAAAATGATGAAGAATCTGTGGGTGCTATACCAAGCTGAGCAGCGAACTGTCTGTCGATGACAGACGATGTAGCTCCTGGATCTACCAATATGTGAGTACTCTGTCCATATACTTTCCCTTTGTACAACAACAACTTCTTCTGTGATTTCAGCTGTGCTGTCTGAGACTGCATCTGTGCGATGTGCTCTGAGGGAGTGTCCATCTGCTGAAACTGCAATGTCAGACTGGAAAGGACTTCTTCTGAGATACTCTCAACCCGGCCACTTGCTTCAGTGGCATCTTCAGGCTGATTTACCTTGGGGGTGCTCTCAACACTGGTACCTGTGCAGTACCCTGAGAGTTTCCCTGAGGAGCTGGAGCTGAAGCTGGAGCTGGAGTTGCAACTGCTGCATTGATGCTGTGCTGAATCTTTAACTCCTTAATCAGGGTGTTGATCGTATTGATGAGTTTGCCGGACCCATCCTTAGCACCCTGATTCTGTTGTTGCTGTCTCCTGAAAGGATTCTGAGCTGGTGGCTTGCCCTTGATATCTTTTCCATCTGGGGTCTTGGTGGAAAAACAATCCTTTGTGACGTGATTAGTACGACCACAACGTTGGCAAGGCTGAGAAGGATTCGTGTGATTCGCGTTCCTTTCCCTTTACCTTTGCCTTTTCCACCTTTCCCTTTGCTCCGATTCTGATTGGCATTTGAGTTCTGATTGCCACTCTGGCTCTGATTCCAGTTCCTGTTGGATTTGTCATATGGCTTTCTGCCACGCCCTTTGTCCTTGTCCTTTTTGACTGGGCCTCCTGATGACTGCTCCTTCTGCCCCCGATAGTGAAGGGTCTCTGACTGCTTCGAATGAACAACATAATTCAAATCGAGCAGTATCTGTGTGGTTTGTTGCCACGACAGATTATTCCTTTCTTGCTCTGTTAGGAATCTTAACTGGAACTGTCTGCGGAGATCAGGGTCCATGTTGCTGACAAATCTGTCCTTTATTAACACTTCGTTCAGATCAACTGCTGCTAAAGCAGCCAGTGACGTAAACGTGCGCAAATAGTCTGAGAAGATTTGGCTCCCTTGAGTCAGTGCCATCAGGTGTTTCTTGGCCACTGATCTCTTATGAGGGTTGCCAAATTGGCTGAGGAATATCCTTCTGACCATCTCATATGTTGTCGCGATTATGAACGAGGGGCGGCAATGTAAGGGCTGGCGGGGCGTTGGGTTATTGCTGGGTGCTGAAATGGCGGTGTATCTCTGCTGTGGTTGAGAGTGGGGTGTTGTGAGGGATTTTGGGTTTGAGATGTGGGTGTGGCATTGGAGGGCAAGATTTTTAAATATATTCCTAACGAAGAGGTTCGGCACCCTGTTAGGTGATACCGTTCCAACAGAACAAAACAACACTTTGCAATTGGGCATTCACTGCGGTTCTCGTGTCGTGCGCCCAGGTCGCAGCACGAGCGGCTCCTGCGGTGAATGCCCCCAACCTGCCACAAGGCCTAGTTGGTGCCCTTCGAGCAGCCAAGCACGAGTTCACGTCAAAAGTAATGAAAGAAACTGCGGGCAAAGGCGTGCTTCGAGCACACGCATGGCAGAAAGGCATGGGTCAGGTGTCCAGACCCGAGCTGGCGCGTCGCCAACCATGAATTCCCACAACCTGTCATACAGGCCCGTCGGGGAATTCACCGCTGCCAACGCCCACATGGGTTGAATTCACACATACAAACACAATGAAAACTGAAGGAAAAAACATTCGGCTGCAATGCTGTCAAAAGGTTGCAGTCAGGTGTTTGGACTCGAGCTGGCGCGCCGTACGCCGTGAATTCCTACAACCTGTCACCCAGGTCCGTTCGGGGAATTCAACGTTGCCACAGCCTGCGCAGGTCGAATTCACAAAGGTAAACATCATACAAACTGCGGGAAAAACATGGGTTCGGCTACAACCTCGTCAAACGGCAAAAGTCAGGAGTCACGGCTCGAGTTAGCGCGGCTACGGTTGTGCATTCCCAAACGCCGGTCACATACGCCGGTTTGAGCATATTCGGCAAGCAAGCCCTGCGAGGTTCGAATTCGCAAAGCAAATGGTGCAAAATATGGTACAAAAAGGCCGGGCGCATCGTGCACACACGTGAATACCGCTGAGAGTGACTGTGACGGCTCGCCGTCGCGGGTGTGAATTTATGACAACCGCAGCTTCGGGCTATCTCGCCGCTAGGCACTCAACGGGGAAAATGCCGCTCTGTGGGAATTCACGAGCGTGTCCTGAATTCGCGAACGTTTTCGGACAGCTGCGGATCTCCACCGCTGCGGAACAGCGATACGCGTGTCTATTGCTGTGCTACGTACAACATTCTAGAAACAGCAGCTCAGGCAGTGGGGACCCGCTGCCGACGGTGAAACAACGGATCACTAAACTCGGATATAAGAACGATATATACCCGAGATGAGTGGCACAGGCTGACCACCGAAGATGACATACAGGAATGACACTAGACTGTACGAACTAGTCGTAGTGTCAATTCCAGCACAACATGTCAGGCGGCAACGCGCTTCTGCCACGCCGGCTCGTAGATTCGCAAAACGGGCGCGGGTCTAACTTGCACTCGCAGACTGTAGATTCAGGCTCAGATGGAAGCATGAAAAGCAGAAAGGCAAACGAGCAACGCAGGGGGCAATTCACAGATAAAACAAGCACAACGGCGCGACTTCGCGCATACATCAGAGTGGCGTGCCGGCACTCTGGGGATCCGAACCAGACTCTTACAAACTGCTAGTGACAAAGCTCTCATGTGGATTCGAAGTATATGTATGCAAATATCACATTTAATACTAGGCCACAAGAGGCAAATATCACTATACCGCAGAATGGTTTTGAAAGGTTCGGATCTCTCTTTTCGAAAGCAGAGCTAGCTAAATACTCAAACGAGCATAGTGAAAGTCCGTGAATGCCATTGTCGTTTCGGATGCCCTGTGACCATTGGTTCCCAGTGACAGCGGCGTTTGGTGTCAACGCGCGCTTGCGTTTGCCCTGTCATGCATTGCCGAGACGTCATGTGTGGTCGTGTCGTGATGTCACTTCGCGTGATGTCGTGCTCGACGCTCTGCGGTTCTCGCGGATCGGCACGGGCTGGTCGCGGCGACGTCGATGTAGCGCTTGGCGAGGCGTCGTGCATGATTTAAACTGGGAGGGCGATCTGAGCAGGAGGGTGAACGTGATATGCTCCGGGCGCTCGAGCGGACAATGAACTGGGGTAGGACCGTGACTGAGGGGGGAATGACAATTACTGAAAAAAGGGGGTCATGGCTGGGGCGTTTGCTGTCGGCTGAGACGGGCGCGATGGGGGCAACTGCGGTGGGGTCTGACATGGGCTGCGGTAGCGTGACTGAATATGGGGGGTGTGACAGGCCTTTCAGGGGGCCCGTGGTGTGAGAAGAGGAGGTGGCGAAGGCGGCGGAGGAGGCGTGGTGGAGGAGACGGCTGCGGCTGCGTCGGTTGTTGGTGTTGGTGAGGTGGCTGCGGCTGCGTCGGATGATGGTGTTGGTGAGGTGGCAGCTGGTTGGTGGTTTGACGCCTGCACACGCCGACCTCACCCCTTAAGTAGGGTACGCGCAGGATGGCAGTTCCACTGTCGCATGCTTGTTCGTGTTGACTGCTGTCACTTAGTCAAAATCCTGAAATTTTCAGGAGCGGTTTTTAGCGCTGCCCGCGCTGCTGCTTACCACTGCACGTGGTCGAATCCTGAAATTTTCAGGAGCGGTTTTTAGCGCTGCCCGCGCTGCTGCTTACCACTGCACGTGGTCGAATCCTGAAATTTTCAGGAGCGGTTTTTAGCGCTGCCCGCGCTGCTGATTACCACTGCACGTGGTCGAATCCTGAAATTTTCAGGAGCAGTTTTTAGCGCTGCCCGCGCTGCTGATTACCACTGCACGTGGTCTAATCCTGAAATTTTCAGGCGCGGTTTTTAGCGCTGCCCGCGCTGCTGATTACCACTGCACGTGGTCGAATCCTGAAATTTTCAGGAGCGGTTTTTAGCGCTGCCCGCGCTGCGGCTGGCCACTGCACGTGGTCGAAATGGAAGGGAGAAGGTTGAATTCAGGGTGGACGGGTTGTGAAGCAAGACGCGTGTGACCTCTCTGCTGCCGCGCGTCTCAGGGTGGTGTGTGCGCTCCAGGCGAATCAAGCGACCGTCTGAGTTGAAACGCGCGTTTCAGGCGGTGCGTGCATTTCAGGCGAACGCGTCCTTTCGGGCGAACGCGCCTTTTCGGGCGCAGGGCGGAACGCGCATTGCTGGCGACACAGGGGTTTCGGGCAGATGCGCATTGCAGCGAAACGAGCGTTTCAGGCGAGGTGTGAAATACAGGTGATACGGGGCGGAACAAGCGGTGCGCGCGTCTCGGGTGATACACGTGTTTCAGGCAGCAGGCGCATTGCAGCAAATCGAGCATTTCAGGCGAAGCGCACATTTTGCGCGAAGTGCGCCTTTCGGGTGAACACGCCTTTCAGGCAACACGCGCCATCCTGGTGATGCGCGCCATTCTGGGCGAAACGCGCCTTTCAGCTGGTGTGCGTCGTTCAGGCGAGTCGAGCGTTTCGG
Source organism: Cymbomonas tetramitiformis (assembly GCA_001247695.2). Taxonomy (NCBI): domain Eukaryota; kingdom Viridiplantae; phylum Chlorophyta; class Pyramimonadophyceae; order Pyramimonadales; family Pyramimonadaceae; genus Cymbomonas; species Cymbomonas tetramitiformis. The sequence goes on from LGRX02030114.1 coordinate 10,417, forward strand.
GCGATACGCGTGTTTCAGGCGACAGGCGCATAGCAGCGAATCAAGCGACTTCAGGCGACGCGCACATTTCGCGCGAAGCGCTCCTTTCAGGTGAACATGCCTTTCAGGCGACGCGCGCCATCCTGGTGATGCGCGCCATTCGGGTGATGTGCGCCGTCTGGGCGAAACGCGCCTTTCAGCCGGTGTGCGTCGTTCAGGCGGTGCGCGCCATTCAGGCGAGTCGAGCGCTTCGGGTGATACACGTGTTTCAGGCGCCTGGTGCATTGCAGCGAATCGAGCATTTCAGGCGATGCGCACACTTCGTGCGAAACGCTCCTTTCAGGCAAACATGCCTTTCAGGCGACACGCGCCATCCTGGTGATGCGCGCCATCCGAGCGAAACGCGCCTTTCAGATGGTGTGTGCCTTTCAGGCGATGCGCGCCATTCAGGCGAATCGAGCGTTTCAAGCGATACACGTGTTTCAGGCGACAGGCGCATTGCAGCGAATCGAGCATTTCAGGCGACGCGCCAATTTCGTGCGAAGTGCGCCTTTCGGGCGAACATGCCTTTCAGGCGACACGCGCCATCCTGGTGATGCGCGCCATCCGAGCGAAACGCGCCTTTCAGACGGTGTGTGCCTTTCAGGCGATGCGCGCCATTCAGGCGAATCGAGCGTTTAGGCGAGGCGCGAACTTTGCAGCGAAACGAGCATTTCAGGCGATACACGCGTTTCATCGATATGCGCATTTCAGGCAAACGCGCCTTTCAGGGCGGAACGCGCATTTCAGGGCGAACAGGGCGGAACGCGCCTTTCAGGGTGGAACGCGCCTTTGTCAGGCCTTTCATGTGAGGGCAGGAGTCAGGAGTCAGGAGTCAGGGAAATGGAGACAGGAGGTATAAGAGTGAGTAGGGAAGAGCGCGCTTGCGGAGTCGGCGAGTCACTGCTGCCGGTGGGCTGCGAGCTTGAGGGTGACGTGCGTTTGTTGTGGGTTGATACCCACCAGTGAAGTTGGTTTCGTGGACCTGCACACCAAACCATACAGAGCCTCCCCCAACCCGAATATATTGGGGTATATAATATATACCCCAACCTCACACCTGCCTCTCCCAACCCGAAAAAGCAAGGAAAGGAGCACAGCCGCTTTGGCCCGGAGGCATGGCTGGAAGGGCCGAAAGCAGGTGTCGCAGTTGGCATGGCACTGAAAGGTCGCAGAACTGCGCAAAGCTGGCGTCTCAGGCGCCATGGCTGCGAAGCACTGTACCCGTGCTGAAGAGTCAAAACAGAAGCACCCTCAACAAAAGTTGCTGACCCAATCTGCTACAAAGTTTGAAAACCAATGTCAGGCATGCACAAGCTGGCCTGAAGTGCACTGAGCCTATGGCTGCCGTGTCACTCCGCGTGCGAGCCTGGTGCCATCACATAGGAGTTCACACACAAGTGACAACAAAGGGAGATCCGAGGAATATTTCAAAACCAATGAAGAGGTTCGGCACCCTGTTAGGTGATACCGTTCCAGCAGAACAAAACAACACTTTGCAATTGGGCATTCACTGCGGCTCTCGTGTCGTGCGCCCAGGTCGCAGCACGAGCGGCTCCTGCGGTGAATGCCCCCAACCTGCCACAAGGCCTAGTTGGTGCCCTTCGAGCAGCCAAGCACGAGTTCACGTCAGAAATTATGAAAGAAACTGCGGGCAAAGGCGTGCTTCGAGCACACGCATGGCAAAAAGGCATGGGTCAGGTGTCCAGACCCGAGCTGGCGCGTCGCCAACCATGAATTCCCACAACCTGTCATACAGGCCCGTCGGGGAATTCACCGCTGCCAACGCCCACATGGGTTGAATTCACACATACAAACACAATGAAAACTGAAGGAAAAAACATTCGGCTGCAATGCTGTCAAAAGGTTGCAGTCAGGTGTTTGGACTCGAGCTGGCGCGCCGTACGCCGTGAATTCCTACAACCTGTCACCCAGGTCCGTTCGGGGAATTCAACGTTGCCACAGCCTGCGCAGGTCGAATTCACAAAGGTAAACATCATACAAACTGCGGGAAAAACATGGGTTCGGCTACAACCTCGTCAAACGGCAAAAGTCAGGAGTCACGGCTCGAGTTAGCGCGGCTACGGTTGTGCATTCCCAAACGCCGGTCACATACGCCGGTTTGAGCAGATTCGGCAAGCAAGCCCTGCGAGGTTCGAATTCGCAAAGAAAATGGTGCCAAATATGGTACAAAAAGGCCGGGCGCATCGTGCACACACGTGAATACCGCTGAGAGTGACTGTGACGGCTCGCCGTCGCGGGTGTGAATTTATGACAACCGCAGCTTCGGGCTATCTCGCCGCTAGGCACTCAACGGGGAAAATGCCCCTCTGTGGGAATTCACGAGCGTGTCCTGAATTCGCGAACGTTTTCGGACAGCTGCGGATCTCCCCCGCTGCGGAACAGCGATACGCGTGTCTATTGCTGTGCTACGTACAACATGTCAGGCGGCAACGCGCTTCTGCCACGCCGGCTCGTAGATTCGCAAAACGGGCGCGGGTCTAACTTGCACTCGCAGACTGTAGATTCAGGCTCAGATGGAAGCATGAAAAGCAGAAAGGCAAACGAGCAACACAGGGGCAATTCGCAGATAAAACAAGCACAACGGCGCGACTTCGCACATACATCAGAGTGGCGTGCCGGCACTCTGGGGATCCGAACCAGACTCTTACAAACTGCTAGTGACAAAGCTCTCATGTGGATTCGAAGTATATGTATGCAAATCTCACATTTAATACTAGGCCACAAGAGGCAAATATCACTATACCGCAGAATGGTTTTGAAAGGTTCGGATCTCTCTTTTCGAAAGCAGAGCTAGCTAAATACTCAAACGAGCATAGTGAAAGTCCGTGAATGCCATTGTCGTTTCGGATGCCCTGTGACCATTGGTTCCCAGTGACAGCGGCGTTTGGTGTCA
>LGRX02030115.1:0-12937 GCA_001247695.2 Cymbomonas tetramitiformis
ACGCATGGCAAAAAGGCATGGGTCAGGTGTCCAGACCCGAGCTGGCGCGTCGCCAACCATGAATTCCCACAACCTGTCATACAGGCCCGTCGGGGAATTCACCGCTGCCAACGCCCACAAGGGTCGAATTCACAAATACAAACACAATGAAAACTGAAGGTAAAAACATTCGGCTGCAATGCTGTCAAAAGGTTGCAGTCAGGTGTTCGGACTCGAGCTGGCGCGCCGTAAGCTGTGAATTCCCACAACCTGTCACCCAGGTCCGTTCGGGGAATTCAACGTTGCCACAGCCTGCGCAGGTCGAATTCACAAAGGTAAACATCATACAAACTGCGGGAAAAACATGGGTTCAGCTACAACCTCGTCAAACAGCGAAAGTCAGGCGTCACGGCTCGAGTTAGCGCGGCTACGGTTGTGCATTCCCAAACGCCGGTCACATACGCCGGTTTGAGCATATTCGGCAAGCAAGCCCTGCGAGGTTCGAATTCGCATAGCAAATGGTGCAAAATATGGTACAAAAAGGCCGGGCGCATCGTGCACACACGTGAATACCGCTGAGAGTGCTTGTGACGGTTCGCCGTTGCGGGTGTGAATTTATGACAAACGCAGCTTCGGGCTATCTCGCCGCTAGGCGCTCAACGGGAAAAATACCCCTCTGTGGGAATTCGCGAGCGTGTTGTGAATTCGCGAACGTTTTCGGACAGCTGCGGATCTCCACCGCTGCGGAACGGCGATATGCGTGTCTGTTGCTGTGCTACGTAAAACATGTCAGGCGGCAACGCGCTTCTGCCACGCCGGCTCGTAGATTCGCAAAACGGGCGCGGGTCTAACTTGCACTCGCAGACTGTAGATTCAGGCTCAGATGGAAGCATGAAAAGCAGAAAGGCAAACGAGCAACACAGGGGCAATTCGCAGATAAAACAAGCACAACGGCGCGACTTCGCACATACATCAGAGTGGCGTGCCGGCACTCTGGGGATCCGAACCAGACTCTTACAAACTGCTAGTGACAAAGCTCTCATGTGGATTCGAAGTATATGTATGCAAATATCACATTTAATACTAGGCCACAAGAGGCAAATATCACTATACCGCAGAATGGTTTTGAAAGGTTCGGATCTCCCTTTTCGAAAGCAGGAGCTAGCTAAATACTCAAGCGAGCATAGTGGAAGTCCGTGAATGCCATTGTCGTTTCGGATGCCCTGTGACCATTGGTTCCCAGTGACAGCGGCGTTTGGTGTCAACGCGCGCTTGCGTTTGCCCTGTCATGCATCGCCGAGACGTCATGTGTGGTCGTGTCGTGATGTCACTTCGCGTGATGTCGTGCTTGACGCTCTGCGGTGCTTCGGATCGGCACGGGCTGGTCGCGGCGACGTCGATGTAGCGCTTGGCGAGGCGTCGTGCATGATTTAAACTGGGAGGGAGATCTGAGCTGGAGGGTGAACGTGATATGCTCCGGGCGCTCGAGCGGACAATGAACTGGGGTAGGACCGTGACTGAGGGGGGAATGACAATTACTGAAAAAGGGGGTCATGGTTGGGGCGTTTGCTGTCGGCTGAGACGGGCGCGATGGGGGCAAATGCGGTGGGGTTTGACATGGGCTGCGGTAGCGTGACTAAATATGGGGGGTGTGACAGGCCTTTCAGGTGTGCCCGAGGGACCCCTTCTAAGCGTGTTCATAGTTGTGACAGACGCACCCGATTACTAGCTAGACCTCTTTCCACGGCTATTTTCCGCATCTCATCCATAGGGACTGGATCCTCTCGGCAGAGTAAGGTCAGCTTGTGCACTGTCTCGGTATCTTTAATCTGCGCCTCTAAGAGCCTGTGAGCTTTATCAGGATCCTCGAGAGCATCTTCCATTGCTTTGTCCTCAGGGACTGCCTTATTTTCAGGTCCCTCCCCGTTTTCCTTCTCCTCCTTCTTCTCCTCATTTCCTTTCTTGGTTTTCTCTTTTTCATCGGACATTCTAGGTTTGCAGCTTCGTCTAAGTTACAGCGGAGTCTGCATGCACCGTACTATTTTGACAAATTCACCGTCACACAAACCGCGCGCGAGTTGGTTGGCCTGAAAACGACTTTAAAATATCGAATTTTATCCTCACCGTTCTCCTTCTGCAAGTAAATGCTTCAGAAATTATCCCTGCTCAACGCAAACGAGCGCACTGATACTGCAAGGCGGCAACGTTGTGCTAGAAACGTCCCTATTCTTTCGAATGTTGCAAATTGGAGAAACCGCTACGCTGCTATTTGGATTCCCAAAGTCGTGGCATCCACAAGCAGAGTTGAAATACAGTTCGAGATCTCTCAATAGCTTGGTCGAAGGTTTCAATTCATCCACAATTCCGAGACTAAAGGCAAATCATATAACCAAAAACTTTCCCTCTACAGTTCAACAGTAGTCTAACCTTCGCTTGTTCAATAACCTAACCAGAGTTAAGCCGAATATATCCTATTTACAGAGCACTTACACCAAATTAGGCGAGTCTTTGAAGAGCCGAAAGGAAATTTTACGTCTCCGTGCAAGCTGGACAGGTTATTTTGCGGTACATGTCGATCCGGATCGAAATACGCACAAGATTCCTCTGGGCTGTTTCCTCAAAAACGAGAACCTAAAACAAAGCGTAAACCTAAATCACCTTTATACTACTGATGAATATATGGTAAATAGCTGCCACCTCTGGCAAAAGGAGTCCTCATCACTTCGGAGGGACCTGTCGCAGAAGCAGTTTTTCTTCTCGTCTCGTCTCGGTCTGGTCGCCGCTGCTCCATCGAATGCACACCCTCGCCTGAACCTGTATTTCCGCGCGAGGCAGCTCCATTGCCACGATCCCCACTGCGCGCAATCGAGACGCCTCCCTCCCTCTGGTCGCACCCGTCGTTGCTGGCGGAGAAGTAGTCACACCATTGGAGACAACAGCAACTCCCGGCCCAAATTCTCATCGGCCGGTCTTGCGGTTCTCGCTACAGCCCGGGTGGACCTGAATTGCATCATCTGACCTACGCAACGAAGTTAGAAAGTACGAAACTCATGATTGAGAAAGAAAAATGAACAAAACCACTGGGGAAAAGCGTAGACTCGTCAGCAGGCAGGAAAAATGAGTGTTTTGCAACACGAAATTGCAAGTTTTAAAGCAACACCAGCGATACCACCGGAGATGAACAGACGCTTGTGATCGCAATTCAGAAACGATCTGGCTCCCTGATGACGCGTCATCGCTGTGATGGGAGAATGCCAAGGATCAACAGTAACCTTTCGTTTGTAAACCTTTGTAAACCTTCCAGTTACGTTTGTCCTGCGCTGGACATATACTTGCACTTTCTAACGTAAACTAAATACAAAAAAAACTCTAGACACTCCCTCCGCAGTACAGGTAAGCGTCGCTACCGGTTCGAAGTGCGAGACCACATTCCTATGCGAGTCCCGTATATGTGTCACTGTGTCCGCAAAAAACCGCGTGCAACATTTTTGTTTTCAGTTTCCGAGGTGTTGCTGAGGGTATGATGCAACGAGCGATACGCGTGTATGGCGGCTCGAACCCCAGCAACTTCCCGCGATCCAACGCCGAGCTTCTAAGTCTCTGGGTTATTCGCTAAGCGATCTTGCTCCTCATGCATGATATGCTTGAAGCCTTGCCCACAGCATGCCGTGCCAACCCGGATTTCTATTTTGCGATACAAATGCTTCGATTTTGAGTATTACTACTTCTAGTAGGCTTCAGTAATCGCCCAAGGTTGCAACGATTTGTTTTACAGGCCATCTCCATAAGCAGCACACTTATCATGAACTTTCCAAGCGCTATTCGAGGTGCGGAGCCTTCTCAAACGTCGAATCTGGGAGGGCGAGTGTAACTCAAGGTGTGGTTGCGTATTGCGTGTTCAAACTACGCATGTACGATAAAGAGTCGTCAACAGCCTGCCTAATTTATGCGCACCGTGTATGTCAGCTTTCGTGTTCTTGCTTGTATGTGTTTGTGTGTGGGTGTGGATGTGCTTGTGTGACCTGCTAGCGACAGGCAAGCGTTTTGAGCGTACGTTGATCCGTGAGCGGATTATCGTCACCTAGTTTGAGCCCTGTCATCCCTATCTAAGAGCATTAACAGTAACTTAAGTGGCGCGTGGGTGTAACTCTTTGCCTCTTCAAACTGGACGGCCGTTGAGACTGATAGTCGGGGCAGAGGTCTCCCCTCGTCTCTGGTGGGGTCACCATAAGGGCTGCGCATACGGCTCCTCTCGGCACCGGCGGAATCACCATAGAGGCCGGCCCTCCGCAACGGCTAGCAGTCGTTGCCAGGAGGGTTGCTGCAACCCGTACCGACGTGTGCTGTCTACATTCATAACTCAGTTTATCTACGCAGGTTCATACTTGTTTGGAAGGAGCTGCCTTGGACTTCGACAAGTGCTGACTAGGAAGTACGATCGCCTCGCTCCAACACGAAGCTATCGTATGCATCCAGTGGTCTCAGCCCGCCTGTTTCAGGGTGACGCGAGGCTCCCGAAACTTATGTTGCGCAGTGGCTGGAGCACGCATGTGCGGAATATTGCAGGTGAAACTTCACTCTATTTACTGCGTGTGATATGTCGCAAGCCAGTGAAAGCTCACATCTATGCCGCCCTCATGGTGGCCCTGCCAGTGCCGAGACGAGCCCTTTGCTCATCCGCCGATCTCATGTTCACTCCAGTGAGTAGCTGCAAAGATTGATACTCTCGCTCGTGTGATGTTGCCAAACCCCGTACTTTGCGCTCGAAGAGTAATTTGCGCACAACTTGTTTGCCATGCGACGTTTGGTCTTCGACGCGTACAGCCTGCGGTTGTTGTGCTTGCGCAGCAGGGGCCGCGAGTTCTGACGGCACTGGGCCGGGTACTGATCGCCAGCTGCAGGTTCTTTCCCCGCCTCTCACCCCGAAAAGTCGTCCCGAGCTGCAAGTTACATCCCCCGGCAGCACACTCCGAATGAACTACTCCTGTCGGAGGTCTATATCTTCACGCCGGCGCATAGTTTGTGCGAGCACTTACTGAACGAGGGCACCGCATTAGAGTGAGGGCAAGGAAAACTCTGCACTGGCGTGGATCCCACCTGTAGGCGAACGAGCTTCACAAGTTCGCTCTTCCGTAATTACGTCTCTCGCAGCAACTTCCAGTGAGTTAGTAACGGTGCCGGACTTCAAGTGTCGCTGTCTGCATATTCCGTCGAAATGCAGGGTTTCGCGCCGAGCTGCGTATAATGTAGGAGGGACTGCAAGCTTGGGCTGTGGATATTGGGGGCACGTCAACCCGCCCGATTAAATATTCTTTTTGCACAACAGCTATGTGCAATTCTCTTATCTAACACTGAGGTTTCACCGCGCTGCAACACACTCTGAATGAGGACAGCTTAGGTTCACTCCGATGAAAGCTCGCACTCAGCCGAAATTCCGAGCGAGCACGACCCAAATAAATATCATTGTTGTGTTCTGTGATCCTTTTGCGTCAGCGTTTTTTTACAACCATCGGCGACCCCCCCCCACCCTTGGGAGCGCTGTCAGGTGCAGCACATCTTGGTCCCGCGTGAGAAAGAGGAAGACCTTAACGAGCTGTTGGATATGATTAAGTGTATGCCCTGCTCCTGCTTGTAGAAATTTTGTGCCACTCCTCCAGCTTACCCTCGAAATCTACGTTCCCCTAGATATTCCCACTTTTGATTGTTCGCGGAAAAATGTGGATTGTCCAAGTATAAAGTTTTCCTTTCAAGAAGTTTCCCTTACTCAAACATAATTATTCAAACACGAAGTATACTTTTTTGTTGAGATATCTATGTACGCTTCTGGACAATTCTGCTATGTTTAGCGTGTGACAGCGTCACTTGTGGTATCCAAGATATCGATTTCCGCTTTCTCTTGATGCCGAATTCGGTGGGAGTTGGTCCGAGGCGGAGCTCGTCGATTTTGTTAGTGCACAGCGTTACACAGGTGTACAGTATTCTCAAGTAAGGAGGTATCGGATGTGTTTCTAGCATGGTGGTATGGGAAACCTGCGGGTGCGGAGCGAGCTCACTTTGCCGGGGGAAGTTAACGCACAGTTGCCCCGGGAGAGTTGACGGATGGAGGCGGGCCAAGAGCAAGGCGGGTTGGCTGGGTCTTCCCCCAGGCGGCATGGACATGGCCGAGCTTGCTGCTACACATTCTCAATGCCCATCTGCATCCCGTGGCGGGATGATAGGTTGGATCTCGCCAGGCCGTACGGTGAGTGCTGTTCTACCCGCCAAATGGCTGAAGCATAATGTGATCTATGACTTGACATTTCAATTCGCAACCTTCAGAGAGTATAGTGATGCCTTCTGTCATCACGTGCGGTGGCCTGCCGCCATGGCACTTTCAAGCAGGTTGCAACATTCGGCTGGGCATCTCCCCGGTGCAGGATGAGGACTTCGAGAGAGCGGCATATGCTGCAAGGCTCGGTGAAGCCACGCGGGTAGACACGCGCCACGGATGCCACATTATCAAGGTCCTCGACGAACGGTTCGAGAACCCAACTCATCATCTCAGTTTCCCCAGCTGGCACTTGCCACTGGCACCAATTTGCCTCGGCTATCATGTTTGTGTGCTTGAGGCGCCGCTTTGCCTCGGGTATTAGGTTTATGTGCTTGATGCGCCACTTTGCCTTGGGTGTCATGTTTATGTGCTTGAGGCGCCGCTGTGCCTCGGGTGTCATGTTTGTGTTTATGAGGCACCCTCTGAGTTGTATTGGCAATGATTTTCGATCTGCACACTACCATGCAGTCCAATGGATAAAATTAATTCGCGCTATATGGCATTGCATACAGCAGAACCGAGCGGGAGATCAAAGAATACAATTCTGACTCTTTGATCACGTGTCCTCTCGAGGTGTGAGTTTTAGGGTTTGTGGTAGAGAGTGTGAAATTGTGCTTAAGGGAATCCCACATGGGGTTGCAGGATCCTTGGGCACTTGGAGCAGATGTCTGTACAGGAGCTAGCGGAAATATTAGCGGCGGTAGACGAGGACGGTTCGAGCGTGACGTACCAATACATGGATGTCAGGGAATCAAATGAGCTGTGTGTGCCCCACCACAGACGAGGCTCGGGCTCTGAGAAGGGCCGGGCTCACTCAGTCATGGGTGCCCGGACTCCAAGAATCTCCACTTGTGATCATTGAGCTTGCCCGTGTTTGCCGCCATGTGCTTGACGGCGAATGGTGGGCTTAGCAGGGTGACGTGTTGTAGAATCTACACTTCAATTCGCAAGTGTATACTTGAGGGGTAGATGACTAGTTGCTACTCGCAAAAGACAAGCGCACCCAGAACCACCCGACAAGCCCCGCATCTTTGCGCCTAGCTGACACAGTCGCGATAACTTGATGGGTTTGGCAGGGCGATCGCTTCACTTCCTCAATTCAAGATGTTTCCGCTGAGCACCTTCAGTGAGTGGTGAGCCTCGCCGAACTCGGGGGGCAGGTTGCATTTTAGTAGTGGCCAACCGGGCTTGTTGATTACCGACTGAGAGAGGCTACTTGTATCGCGTAGAGTAATAGCGGACGGGGACTGCTGCAGTCAAAGTTTGCACTCTTGGGGAGCTTTTACTAACCCCCTACACTCCTAGATTGAAAAGCGGAAGATGGGAGATGGTTTAGGCCTGTGTGTTAATGCATGATGGATTATAGCAAGTCGGCACATGAGACCCTTCGATGGTGGTCAGCGGTAGAGCCAGTGGAGTCTTGGAGATGCTGTTCAATCTTGTCATTTCCTTTCGAAGGAGGTGTGCTTGGAGGTACTGGTGGTGGTATCAGATCGATACAAACGCCATGGTTTGCCATGCTAGAGGAGTTGAGGGAAGATTTTATCACAGGGCGAGTACCATCACGGCAGAGCTTGACCCTGCTAAGCCCACCATCGTGCTGGTGCGCTTCCCTTCGTTCAAATGTTGTTTATATGTTAATGGGTCTGTTTATATGTGTGGTTAGTTTCATGGTGCATTTCCCATCCAGTTTCCTTCTTCATGTCGTCGTGTGGTCGAAGCTCGATGGAGGAATTCGCATGCACCGTGTGGCGATGTAGACGCGGCGTTTGAATTTATCGGCCATCGCCATTATGAGTTGCAATCGGTGCGAAGAGCTAAGATGAACGGGCGCGCTGCTTGCCATGGCAGTGCCACCATGGCGTGAGATCAATGCAAGTCTCCGAGTTCTTGATCTCACAGGTGTTTCCCTCCGTCGTCTTGCACTATCTTCTCAGAGTTAAGAGATGTAATTTGTGCACATTTGTGCCTTTCTAACACACTTTCCTTTGGTGTCGAGTGGACCCGGATGCATGAGTTTTGCACTTCTTGAAGCTTGGATGTGGTGTGCAGGGCTTTGCGTCAGTGAAAAACGTTGAAGGAGGGATCGACAGATATAGTCGACAAGTCGATGATAAAGTGCCATTATATTGATCAGATTTAAGTTTGGGTTTGAGGATCAGGTGATATACTTTTTGGTCCATCTGTGACCAAAATTTGCTATGATTTATGAGATTTTTTTCTTTTGCTTTATCTCGGATCAAAGGTTGGAGTTCATATTCTTGTGCACCATGCAGACGTGTCTGAGACATGCGGTGCGATTTTGTCCTGCGGTCCGAATGGCCATGGCAGGATGCGATTTTCCCGATTAAGCCGATTTTGTATTGGTGGATCGACTTGCTTATGATGACGCTAATGCGATGCATGTGAATATAAAACGATGGGATTGGCAAGAACACAACGAATCGAAATCTGTATAGTGAGGACGCAGGCGTGCGCATATATGTAATGGAGGTGTGACAATGTGTATCTACGTATCTATGTAAAAGCAAAAAGAAAAATATATGCACCCCTTACTAGGCTTAGCATCAATTCTTAGTTATTTGACTTGAGCTAATAAGACCCATGCCGAGATACTATAGTTCTATAGTAGTAGAATAGTATGCCAGCTTGTCGGTTGATGCCTATATGACTCCTTTCGCTGTACTCTATACTCGATAGTGTCGACTTCCGTGGATGTAGACACATGATGTGGGCGCCTAGTGGCATTCTCATAGCTTAGATAATCTGATATGTTTGTATTCATCTTTAGCATATGCGACTTGGTTCTCTCTCACACCGCGGGTGACTCTAGCCGGTTCCTTGTGTGTTGGATATATCGTATATATATATATATATATATATATAGGGATAAGTCTAGATTGGGTGTAGACATTTCATCATAATCCAGATTGGGTGTAGGCACTTCATTTAAATCTAGATTGGGTGTAGGCACTTCATTTTAATCTAGATTGGGTGTAGCACTTCATTTTAATCCAGATTGGGTGTAGACATTTCATCTAATCTAGATTGGGTGTAGGCACTTCATTTTAATCTAGATTGGGTGTGGACATTTCATTTTAATCCAGATTGGGTGTAGACTTCATTTCAACATACCTTGATGCCTAGATGGCATTGCATTTTACATTGATGATATTGCATGTGAACATTATTATGTAAATTCCACCGCCAGATATCAACATCTGACCACAATGAACATATCTACCGGTTGGATTTGCAAAATAATGTTTTTTTAAGCATCAGACACCAAAAACCATCGATTACGAACAGTTTTTTGCTTGTCACCGCATTCAAAAACATCATTTCACAAATTACGTTCATTGTGGTTAGATGTTGATATCTACCGGTTGAATTTGCGAAATGATGTTTTGTCTTGCAACAAATAACAACAAACATCGATTCCGTACAGTTTTTCGCTAGTCATCGCATACAAAAACATTATTTCGGAAATTCAACCGATAGATATGTGTGGGAGTCTACACCCTTGCTTCTCCTCTTCTTTACACTTTCGGACTTATCTATGTCTACTATTAAACGACCGCACGAGGTATGGTTTCGATACTACGGTTGGTCCACTATCCGGAATACGGTTTCGTTATTCTTTCAAGTATGCTTTCATTACACATATACAGCGGTTATAGTCTCTTACTTTTTACGTTACAAATTATTCAGTTCAGTTCTCATCTCCGAAACTGGTTACACTTAGAGTTCTTATACATTCATGAACTCTTTCCATAGCTCAACTGTATCGAGTACTCCGTACAACAGGCTAGGCACCTCACATCAACATCATTCTGATCGGTCCTACTGTACTCCATACTGAGTACTTTTATAGTTGTAGTTGCTTTTTGTACTTAGCCGTTTTTCTTTGCTCTTGTGCTTGCCTCCTAGCACAACTCCCCCCCCCTTAGGGAAGGTTACGTCCACGCTGACCACGTCGGACCGGTGAAGTTTTTATACAGATCTTCTACTTGTAGGAGTCTCCACTCTTGCTCTTCTCTTCTTTACGGTTTCGGACTTATTCTATTCTACACTTATTAAACGACCGCACGAGGTATGATTACGGTTGGTCAACTACAAGACTTCGGTTTCGTAAATCTTTATAGTTATGCTTTTGCTTTCAAGTGTATGCTTTCAATACACAATATACAGCAGTTACGGCTCTTACTTTTTATGTTACAATTCTCAGTTCAGTTCTCATCTCCGAAACTGGTTACACTTAGAGTTCTTATGCAAGGCTCATGAACTCTTTCCATAACTCTACTGTACTGAGTACTCCGTACAACAGGCTAGGCACCTCACATCAACATCATTCTGATCGGTCCTACTGTACTCCGTACTGAGTACTCTTGCGTTTTATACTTAGCCGTTTTTCTTGCTCTTGTGCTTGCCTCCTAGCACAACTCCCCCCCCCTTAGGGAAGGTCACGTCCACGCTGACCACGTCGGACCAGTAAAGTTTTTATACAGATCTTCTACTGTTGCTCAGAATGATTATACAGGTCTCAGCCGCCTGTTGTCTGGGATGACATTACACTTTCCAAGACACACCGCAATAAGGAGATCAACCTCTTAAGCACAAGGGTCGGCCTCTCACCGGTCTGCCATCTGCACTACCAGGCTCCCCCAAGGCTCGAGATCTCACATCCATTACCACGCTCAAGGTTTTAAACCTTCCAACACGGTAACCTTCTTGCCTCCCTACGACATGACGAGCGTGATGTTTCACGAGGCGCACCGCCGCCACGGAGAGACTCTCACCGTCCGCATGGGGGCGGTGGTGTGAGATTTCCACCGTCCAAGTGGCGTGATGAACGTAACCGTCGTACGGACGGTAAGTTTCACGGGCGTAATCGTCACGTGGGATGGAAGCACCGCTTCGGAGCGTCCCCACTCCCGAAGGGCGGGAATTGGCCTCAAGGTATTAGGGCGCAGGGTGCTAGGAGCATCTCCTTTCACTCCGCATCCTCGGCCTTCGTACAGGAGTGCCCACTCTGCCCTGGGCACTTTCACGACACTGCACGTTGCCCTGAGGTGTGTGGTTCGTGCGACGTTGACTTGCGTGATGCCGCCATGGACTTGGACGAGGTGGTTTCGGCCTTCCAGACCGCCTTTGACAACGAGAACGACGAGGAATTCGCTGACCTGTGCCACGAGCACGACCAGCCACTGGTGCGTACCGATCCTGAGCCCTTCACCTATCCGGTGCGGCACGACGTGGGATTGCGTGCCCACTATGCGGGCTTGGGTCATGGTGCTTCGGGCGACGGCATGGAGGGTGTGCTCTCGGATGCACGGGGCGTCCTTGCGTCCCTGCGGTCTGCGGCTACGGCTGCACAGGTCGGTGGTGCTACCGCCGCTGGTAAGCAACCACCGCTACACATCGGCACTTTGTCTATGCCGCAGGTGGTGTGCGATGCGCCACCACCTACCAATCACGAGATCGACGCTGGGCTCCGCCCGGTTTCGGCATCGGACCCTGCTTCTTTCGGGTCCCCTTTCGAGGAGCCACTGCGAGTGTCCTTTATGGACCGGGTAATGCCAACATGCCCTGGCACCTCCCTTAAATTGTGCTCGATTGACTCGGATCACGAGCCGATTCACACGGGAGGGCTTTCCGTGATCGACGATGACGACGACTTCGACGGTTATTCCTTTTCCGGAGACGAGATTCCCTCGGCCCCACCGGCTACACGATCACGTGTCGGTGTGGCAACATTGCCGAGAGTATTCTCTTTTGCATCTCTAGCCCTGCCCGCACTCATGTGTCTTGCATGTGTGTCAGCGGTTCAGGGTTCGGTGGTGCTCGATCGAGCCCCTGGATTCACCGCAGCGGTACATCCCGCTGGGGTGACTGCCAACAGTCTATCTGCCTTGCCGTACTGTTTTACTTTCGGCATTTCTTTTCCTTCTTTGATTTCGGCAGGTTTGAATTCTGATTTTCAATTTTCGGAATTCCTGATTTTGCTCTACGAATCTTTTCCTGCCTCTGACTTCTGGTCTTGGCTTCTGATTATGACTCTGGCTTCTGGTTCTGGACACTGGTCTCTGGACTCTGGTTCTGGATTATGACTTCTGGACTCTGGTTCTGGTTGAACTTCTTTGACACTGACAACTTCTTCAACTCTGCAACTTTGTAGACCACTTTCAAAGTGGCTGAGTATCTGCGAAATTGAGCTGTAGGAACTTAGCTTGCAAGCAGTATCCTAGCAGCAGTTTTAGGGAGGGACCGCCCTGGCTAAAGCACAGGCCTCCCTCTAGCAGTTTCCAGCTCCTAGCTGTTTGTTGTTTCGGAACAATTTGATTTGTCTGTGCTCCGCTCTCTGCCACCTGTAACAGCACTATGTACAGTCACAGGGTGGTGTGCTGGATTCGGTGACCCGTAGGTCATAACTTACTCAGACTCCCGATAGCTGTACCAGTACTCGTACAGTACTAGGTGACAGATACCTAGGTCACAGACCGCCTTATATTCGTTTATCTTTATAATCTGTTTACACTTGTATAAGAAACTATTCAGTGACCGCCCGATATAATACAGTATATTATATCTCACAGTGATGACCGTCATTCAGGAGACGGATCGTCTGATCTCACTCCCCGGATCGAG
>LGRX02030116.1:0-74693 GCA_001247695.2 Cymbomonas tetramitiformis
GGGGGGCACCGTGGACACACACGCATTTGGGGGGCACTGTGAAGACACACGCATCTGGGGCGGCATGGTGGACACACACGCATCTAGGGGGGCGCCTGCCGGGCGCTTGGAACCGAGCTTGGGGCGCGCCTGCCGGGCGCATGAAACTAAGCTGGGGGGGCGCCTTGTCGGGCGCATGGAACTGAGCAGGGGGCGCACATGCCGGGCGCATGTGTGGTTTGGTGTGGTGTGTGTGTGGTGAGCAACAGGAGCGATTGGAGCAACAAAGCATGCCGCGACATGACCAGCGAAGCTATCGAGGGAGCGTGGACATCGCCGTAACCCACATGATCTGATTAGTAGCCGACAAGAATGTTGTTGCCATAGGAATTAGCCACGAAGAAATGAAAAATTCATCCATGGTAGAACGTAGGTTGCAATCTTGCAAAAGATTAGAGAGATGCGCTTAGGTTGGCGGGCGGCAATGTAAGTAAGGCATGTATATAAATGTAAATGTGTGTGGGGCATGCATTATGTTGGGGTAGGATTGTTGGGGTTACACGTAAACACGTGTTTGAGAAATGTGACCGTGGCAAGGAGAGTGTGGGCAAGTCCCCGACTACACAAAGGTATCGGGTTGGCAGCCCAAAATTTGTGTGGATCCCTTCTTGTGGCGGGCCATGGGCATTCCAAGCAAGGAGGCAACTTTCTTGATTCAATCCTTAGCCACACACCGTGGAAAGCAAGGGGGGTTGAGTAGCGGTGTTAAGCGGCAATTATAGGTTGAATACCCTTCCAGAGGGTTGTCTACTTGGGAGGAATGCCCGTCACGTGCCTGAGCACACTTAATAATGGATAACATGAGTATAGGGGGGGGGGAGCATGCACAACTTGCAATGAATCCTTGAGGGCCTGAAAGACATGCCCCCTGAAAACTCATTTTCAGGGCCTGAAAATGGTTTTGAGGACATGAAAATGGTTTTCAGGGCCTGAAAACGGTTTTCAGGGTCTGAAAACTCATTTTCAGGGCCTGAAAATGGTTTTCAGGCCTGAAAATGGTTTTCAGGCCCTGAAAATGGTTTTCAGGCCCTGAAAATGGTTTTCAAGGCCTGAAAAGTCATTTTCAGGGCCTGAAAATGGTTTTCAAGGCCTGAAAAGTCATTTTCAGGGCCTGAAAATGGTTTTCAAGGCCTGAAAAGTCATTTTCAGGGCCTGAAAATGATTTTCAGGCCCTGAAAATGGTTTTCAGGCCCTGAAAATGGTTTTCAGGGCCTGAAAATGACTTTCAGGCCCTGAAAATGGTTTTCAGGCCCTGAAAATGGTTTTCAGGGCCTGAAAATGGTTTTCAGGCCCTGAAAATGACTTTCAGGCCCTGAAAATGGTTTTCAGGCCCTGAAAATGCCTGATGTGAATTTTCAGGGCTTGGAACATTGTAAAATTTTCAGGCCCTGAAAACCATTTTCAGGGGGCAAGATGAGGACATGAGAATATAATTCTAAACTTTATATAACACGAAAAGTGAATAATATTTTCAGGCCCTGAAAAAAAAGTTCAGGGGGCATCTTAAGAGTGTGAATTCCAAATTTTCAGGCCCTGAAAATTGGTGTAAAAATTATATTATCCATGAAGTTTTTTCTAAGGTGTATAACTAGCCTAGTATAAAACAAGTTTAGACCCTGAAAGTGATTTTCAGGCCCTGAAAACCATTTTCAGGGCCTGAAAATGGTTTTCGGGGCCTGAAAAATATTTTCAGGGCCTGAAAAAAAAGTTCAGGGGGCAATTTTTCAGGGGGCACAAAAAAAGTTCAGGGGGCAATCGTAAGTAGACCCCCATCTGCCGGATGTACTCCCTTGGTGAATATGTCTGTAAAGTGGAGGACTGCGTGTTTTTCAAAGTTGGTGGCAAACACTTCGTGAAGCGCCTTGTGAAGCGACCAACGTCAAGCACACAGGAAGACTTTCTTGGACACAAGGTGAATACTCTCTTTCGTTCCCTAAAACCTTTGTCTCAAAGGTACTATTTGGCATTTTTTTACCTAACCCTTTCTTCGGGCTTGTACAGGTTCTTGGTCCGGTTTGCCCCAAGTGCCAAGTCCCAACAGAATATATTCCTTGTTCCGCTCGTTGCACGGCTGCACGCGTGGAGCTGGAAGCTAGTGGAGGGTGTCTTCTTTTTTTCGAGCACAAGGGTGTACACGCTTGTACTCCTGTGCAGAAAAAAGGAAAGGCGATTCTTTCACCCGACACGCAGGAAGCGATTGCGAAAGCGGTGCCATCATTTGGTAACGCTAGCGCAGAGAGGCTGAAAGCTGCAGCAACGATGGAAGCCTTCTCGAAGATGCTTTCTACCGACGAAGGAAGCTTGGAGGACGTGTTCCGAGTTGCAAAGGAGGTTCAAGACGTCCGGGCGGTCAGAGCTGAAGTTAACACGGCTAAGGCGAAGTTTGGCAACCGCACGATGCAGAAGGACGCGGACGTCGAGTGGGGTGAACTGGATCGGGCTTTAAAGAAGAAAGGGCTCCGGCTCTTTCATTTCGACCGTCACCCCCTGAAGTTCTTCATGTCTCCTTTGGACATTCCGTGGTCTCCTGCGGAGATCATGTTGTTGATGGACAGACGCATTGGGAAACCTCCATTCAACAGGGCACCTGCATATTCCGATGCCGGCCACAGCTGTGTGGCAACTTCTTGCATTGAGCAGGTATATTTGTTTTTGTGAGTTACTACTGCACGCGACCCATTCAAAGACGAACACTTTTGGCTGAGGATATTGTTTTTCTCAACAGATGTGCACGGTGATCCACGGTATTGGTATACTGAAGCTGGCTACTTTTCCTTTACCGGGTGGAGAGCGGGGGGAGGACGAACAGAAGATGTGGGAAGGTTGTGACCATGTGATTGCGGTGCGGGCAAAGGAAGACATCGAGGGAACACTCTTGCCCAAGGACGCCTGCTCGAAAGAGTTCAACGGCGGTACCCCGAAGTTTCGCCCGTTCTGTATAGTTCGGGACAGCGGAGGGGGAGGGTGGGCCGGCGCACGGCTACATTTCAACAAGCACCTACCGGTGAAGGAACGGCGTGCGGTAACCATCACGAACGAGGAGGGCGAGGAGATCGAGAAGGACTGTGAGCTTCATGTGGCGAAGGCAGTGGGTGTGCACTGCAAGTGGCTAACCGACGACTTCGAGGAAGACCAGTTCATTCGCCTGGTCTACGCCTGGCTGCACGCGCTAGCCCCACGAAAGGTATTGGTCCCGCCCTGTAAAACCTTCATCAACCTGCTTTTAGCTCGCCAACCCTGACGTGTCTTGGTGTTGAGCAGGTGATGGATAGTCGTAAAGCGTTGGTCTTGTTCATCGAGCAACAGTCCCGGAAGGACGTGGAGGACAACTTGACCCAGTTCATGGCCTTCTACGAACGTGAAGCACAACGATGCATGCACTTCTTCAAGAACAAGGGCGCAAACCTGGCCGAGCCTTTAATTGGACGTGACAAGAAGATTTTCGGGGAGATTGTCTCAATGTCGGAGTTCTTTTCGGTGACGTGTGTCAGCTTCATCCAACAGAGTCACAAGCTGCAGTACATGCTAGAAGGAGGTCACGAGTCAAGGGAACACGGGCGTACGGGTGCACTGTACCAAGAGCGCCGGGAACAGTTCGAAGCTGCTCGTAGGGGACGCCACTTCAGCTATGATGTTTTGGAAGAGTTCCGAGAGACTTACTTGGATAAACCAGCTGACACCTCGGAGACGCGCAACCACCGACCGGACACACAGCGCAGGTTTCCAAAGAAGAGGCGTCTGACCGTGGACTTGACTGACGCGGAGCCATGCATTCGGATGGCTCGTAAGATTCCAGAGAGCGGTGAGTGGGAATGGTCGGTGGATGCTGACCGCAACAACAATGCTGCTGATCGGTCCTGGATTGTTTCTTCCCAGATGAACAAGGACCTTGTGACGGAGTACTTGATGGAGGCACACATTCACTCGACGGACCGACTGGGGGCACGCATGTCTGTTGGCACTCTTGGGGAAGTACGGTACATGCTGAAAACAACGAAAGGCCAGGCCAAAGTGTTGGCCGACCTGTTTTTGGGGGAGACCAAGCTGAAGGTGCTGCAAGTGGGGGCACCCACCCCACGCCTTACCAGGTTCAACGTGGTGAATGGCATCCTTGATCGAAGCTTCACGGTTTCGGCACAGGGGGGTGCTGGGCAGCAAGTGGTTTTTGGGTACCTGGAGGCCGCACGTGACATCCACTTTGGGGAGAGGGGGGCCTCCCAAGTACGAAGTCAACGCATCTCTTGCAGCTGCAAGGCTTGGACTAACTTAATGGGCAGGAACGCCCGCAGTTCGGCGGTACATTGGTGTGTGCACATATGTTTTGTGCTGAAGGAAGCAGGATTCTCTCCGGGACATGCCTTTTACATTCAGGCAGGCTTCACGAACAATGAAGTGCAGTACATTCTGGAAGAGCTGGCTAAGGTCAAGATTACCCCCACACCTGAGGTGGGTGCTGGTGGCAGGGGATTGCAACAAGGCCAGTGGATGCTGGTACCGGGTTCAGGTCGGCAGGCTTCTTGTGCTGCGGCACTAAACGTGCAGCAAGGTTGTGCCACACAGAAAGCACGTGCAAAAGACGAAGGCAGGAGTGTGAAGCAACCGGTGCTGGATGCCGACGCGCCTAGGGTGGCGGTGCAAGGGAGGCGGGATGGCAACTGGCACGATGCCAAGTTTCAGTTCTGCGTGACACATGCTTGCTGCACCCGTGTAATGCCCCGGTACGTGCAAATAGCACCTAAGCCGACGGACATCCAAGTACACCCGGATGTGGAGTTGACCGCGGAGTTGCTAAGAAAGTCCGGCGCGTTGACCTTCCGGGAATGAGAAGCTCAGCAATAGATGGCAAAGTGTAAGCGGGAAGGTCCCAAAGGATGGAGAGCTGTAGAACTCAGCTTTTGCCGCAGCACGTGGTGGCCACAAGCAAGAAGCCGCGACATAATGATGTGATTGTGTTACTCGAGGGGAAAGTCTTGCATGAGTCGAGAAGGGGCAGCTCCGCTGCGTTAGTATTGAGGTGTAAGAATTGCCTTAGGAATGTTCAGTGCGAGTCGAGAAGGGGCAGCTTTGCTGCGTTAGTATTGAGGTACTGAAATTGCCGAACTGAGTTGGTCCATTGTAATTTTGTTGTAAGCCGGCTATTTTCCTTGACCACCTGTACCAACAATCTTGGTTGAAGCCTAAAGTAGAAATAACCCACAATTTGTATGCGTTGTGACTTAAAAAACTGATTATACGGCTTGTATTAAAACGCAAGAATCTGAGCACAAAATTATGCTCTATATTATGAATTCCTCACATCTACCCTTCCACAAAAAAAGCATGAATACAAAGGACAATTTCCCTTGTGAAACTGGAGAAATCAGCACAATATCAAGGGGTCGTTTTGACGGGTTTGTAGACAAAAACGACGAAATTCCGAAAATTTTACCTCGTAACCTCGTCAGATGTGTAAAATGATAATTACATACCTGCACACGCATCCAAACACAAATCATACACACCCACACACACACACGCACACTCGCGACTGCAAGCGCACGTGCACACACACATTCTTGCCACTTTAACGATCGATATGCATATATGCATGTTGCATGTAGCATGCACACGTTGCCCGCTGACAAAAGCAGACCCACCATCAATCCAGTGGATTTGAGAAACATGCTTGTGGGAATAGATCAGGGCATGACTATATACCGCACCCACACATCCTAGCCAAAAAAGAAAGTGTGCAGCCACGTTGGAAGCTCAGGCAGTGTTACACTGCAAGTATATTATGAAAATATCACACGTTGGTGCTCGAGCGCACACCGTGAAATTCGAGAGGGAAATTGGCTGCATTGAAGTCCCCATATATATATATATATATACAACGTTGTATATATATATATATACGTCTAGCTTTGATTGGCATGCGCATTAGCTCGTTCACTTTATTATGTGTGTGTATGTGTGTGTCGCGCGCGCGTGCGTGTGTGCTTAGTGCGTGTGCGTGTGTGCATCAACGGGCGTATGCACTCACAACGCACTCGCTGATATTCATCAATAATTTCGAGCACACGCCGAGACAGTGACTGAGGCGGTGCTTGAGGCGAGCACTGCATAATCTGATGTCCATTGATACCCCTTGCACATGCATAGAATTATTGTGCCCATCTTGAGCTGGCATTTGTGTTTTAGGACGAATAGCAAAGGGGGGCACGTTTGTAGCACTGCGGCAGTTGGCATCTAGCACGCATGGCATACTACTATGATCATCATATTAGTACTTTAAATTTTGACGATGTGAAAATCTCATTATGATTGCATGCTGCACAAACTGTGCGCAAATAGGCTGATGCGTATATCGAATGCAATCTTTAACAATTACCCTTGCGAATAAAAAATATCACATTATGCTAAGACGCGAATGATTGGTTGTGTATGCGGATTATTATATGATTGTGCATGCGTAATTGTGTATCCAGCCGGAAATTGTGCGAATAAAGCAATATTTACTGATGCAGGCCCGAGTGAGTTCCAACACTACAACTGATAAAACGGAGAAGGAAGAAGGGAAAACACTTAGGGCAACTTAGCAAACGCAACATCTACACGCATCTTAAGCGACAGCGCGACCTGACGTAAGGGAGCGCGAAAACATCCCATCCCACAAGGCCTCCTGCAAGGCGCCCGTAGTAACGGGCTAACGTTTGCCAACGGCTGACGTTCAAGTCAAAAACAAAATACGAAACACAAGCGAAAAAACGCAAAAACAGCAAGGACATCTTACATCTTACATCTAAAACGCAGGAGGCCAAAAGAAAATGAGGGAACCACGCAAGGCCGTATCGCGACGCCAACCACCCAAGTACGGTAATTCTAAGTAGTCCACCTCGTCAATAAAGGGGCAAGCAGGGCGCGAGCCAATCTCAGAATTAATGCGGAAGCGATACCCCACAACCCGACAGGCCCACATCTACCGAAACCTGCGCAAGGAACACAGATCTCTACGCCTGGGATACCAATTGTGCCTGGGGCACTATGCTACACACTCGTGGGTCAAGGCCACTCTGTATGTTATTGCATATGTCTTTTTAGGAGAGCTATGTAAAGGTACATATTTCTTTTTATATTATATCACTGGGTCAGGGCCAGATTTAGGTGCACGTCCGAAGACATTTTTCTTAGTTTTTAACAGCAGGCCGAGCTCTTCCCCCGTTCCTCCTATATGTGCATTTCTATCTCACACATGTCTCATGAGCATACTCGAGCTATCGGATCGCGGATCGATATCGAGTCGGGCCAGCACTCTACGGTACGGAGTCTCTATACTCCCCAAGTGCTTAAGGCGTCGTGCCCCCTGGCACACGCATCCAAACACAAATCATACACGCACACTCACACACTCGTGATTGCAAGCGCGCGCGCGCACGCACAATATTACCACTTTAACAATCAATATGCATGTCGCATGTAGCATGCATATAATTATGTATGTATATATGTATGTATTATGTTTATATACACCCTGCCACGCCACTTGCGGGAATGCGACGTGCAAACAAGGACACCAAAAACTATCCTGGGCTGTGTAAAACTTCACGGGACGGTATCAACCACCGCGGGGGGGATAACAATTAGATGTTCAACTCGACATACAATAATATATGTATTATGTGAATATATGTACACACACACACTCTCTCTCTCAGTAAAGTGAATGACCTGATATGCATGCCAATCAAAGATAGCGCACTACCATCTAAGCGGATAAGTGAGATAACGACGCAAGCACCAATATGGCGGGACCTTGCCTAGATTCCACTCACACACATCGTAAATAAATCATCATGCATTACATCAAGACTCACAAGCATGAATCATCGATGTAGGACATTTTAATCGTGTATAAATAATCGGGTCAAGGAGAGAGTGTGGCATGCTCCACGACGGCTCACCACATCACGTACACATCACGTATATAACACCGCAAATATTACCAACATTAATTATGAATGGAAGCTAAATAACAAAAATGCACACACCGAGGTGCTCCCCACACAAAGCAAGTGATTGCACATAGCGTGGATGTCACTCCTTTCAGGTTTCAGCATATATGTCACTACGGTGGGTGCGGGGGCACGCGCGCGCACGTGTATTTGCCTGACCTTATATATCACATCGCGCGCGCGCACACACACACACACACACATGCTCACAAAGCATGCACGCACACACTCACACACACACTCACGCACACACACACGCACACACGCAACTTACCTTTGATGCGCATGCAGTCGGTGTCAATAATCTGCAAGCGCTCCAACGAAACTACTTTTCAACTTTCTCCAAGCCGGCCGTATAGAGATGCATTGTACGCAATTAGAGAGGTCGCCGGTTTTATTCTCTCGCTTGTGTGATTGACGACGTTTCCGAGTATATTCGTCAACACAATTGCTATGGCATTGCCAATATGTTGCGAGTTCTGCTCGATGATGTATGATTTCTGGCGAAAGACCTTGTTCACGTGCACGGATGCCTTCGTATATTTCACATGAATGGAGGGCTTCGTATGTTTCACACCGATATATGAGAGAGTCCGCCACTTTTTTAGACTGTTCAAGCGCAGTATTGAACCATTCTAGCGCAAGCTTAAACTCTTGAGCATGAAAATGTGCACATCCTACCGCCATGCTCGTTTTGTACAAATAATCAAAATCTTTGAACTCATTGTCTTTGTGCATATCGTTTGAATCTGGCAAAAGCCAATTCCATGCTTGTTTATGTAGATGTGCTGCTTTTGCGTGATCATCGATTTTGGTATCCTCCAATGTCGACAATTGAATAGCAAGTTTGTTGAAGCATTTTGCGGTTTTCACTCGCTCTATCAAACACATTCCAACAGGGCTTTCTGAACGCCTAGCCACGTTAAAGTCGCGTACTCTCATCTCTACGAGTTTCCTATTTCGGTGAATTTCATCATTCCAGTACCGTTGACGTTTTTTTGTGGCGTCCCTCTCTCGCTCTCTTATATTTTCTACTTCTGTTTTACGTTTGCGGTTTTTACGCATACGTGCGCACGCCTTGCTTATAGGCTTTGTCGCATCCATTACGCGCGGAAGGGCGAATCGGCAGCTAATCTGTGGCGTCTATGCACAATGTTATTGATCAATTCGGTTATTCGCACGCGCTGCTGCCGACAATGAATTTTGAAGCGTTCGCGCAAGCTTGGCGCAAGCGCTCACAGAAGCTTACTGATTCAGTATCACCACGGGACGAGTGCTGTCAGTCGGCGTAACCTGTGCGCCAGACGTTTTTAATAAAGTGCACGCAGATAAGCAGACAGCCAGACAGCCAGAACTTTTATTTTTCGTACATTGCATTCACGGCCTCATTCCGGGATTTACATATGCGTTATTTCGCATCATCGTTCATCTGCGTTATCAATGCGTTCCGTCGACTGCAAGATTGTCCATTTATACGTCGACTGCAAGATTGTCCACGCTCTGCGATGACGCTTGCGCTGGTGATGGCGTTGGCGCTTGGGGTCGCTGCGGCGTTTTCGTTTGGCGATCGTCGGATCAGGCTGTCGGTCTTCGTCGCCCGTTGGGATTTGAGCTTTGCTGCTGCTGAATGACCATCTCCGTTCGCTTTCCTCATACATAGCAAATAAAGAAAAAGGCGAACGGAGATGGTCATTCAGATGACCCATATCTAAATTCATAACACGTACAGCGAACGGAGATGAAAATTTGGTTTGGGTGAAGATTATAAAGGTCAGAGGTAGTAAGGTAAGGTAAGGTAAGTAAGTAAGGTAATTTGGTTTGGGTGAAGATTATAAAGGTCAGAGGTAGGCAAGGTAAGTAAGGTAATTTGGTTTGGGTGAAGATTATAAAGGTCAGAGGTATTCACTTGATGCCAAGACGATAAAGGTCAGAGGTAGTAAGGCAATTTGGTCCGGTTCCAAATCATAAGGAGCAGAGGTGTATTGCTCATGAATTTGAGGGCAACGAAACGCGGGCGTGGTATTGCCAAGTAGACCGCGACCCGAACCTGTCCGCGGTCGCGCATGCGCGTATGTCACCTCTGTCCATCTCATGGACCCTGCATTGATAAAGTGGAGGGCCCGAAGATCGCGCGATAAGATAACTCACAAAACTTCTGAAAACTGTCATATTTTTTTCCCTGAAAATCGGAATTAATTTCAGCCAAATCGAAATTGGGGAAATGCCGTGGGGGTAAATATAGGTGCCATTCAGGGGGGTCGGCGATGCCTATCGACTGCCCACTACAGTAAAGGCCCACCTATAAGAAAACAGGGCCTTGGGGATAGCGGCTGGCTTTCTTAAATTTATGCCACTATTTTGATTACCAGCGATGCTTTCTACCATACTTAAGATTTGCTTAACAGATCGCGGTGAAGGGAGATTTACTACCGGCTGGTTTCTTAGCGCTTTCTTAAAGTTTCATGAAAAAATTAGCGACTGGCTTCTTATAGGTGGGGTTTCTTATAGATGGGTCTTTACTGTATATGTCCCTAAAACAATCCCGATTTCAAATGTCACTTAAGAGCGACTTCGTGGTTTGGGAAAAATCGGCATTCCGCCCCCTCAGCACAACCCCTTCAAAATGGGCATTTGTGCTTGACGCGTGTGGTCTGTTCGTCAGGGCAGAATGCAAGTCCTAGGGACGGGTCCGCCGAGCATTGACTCTGAAAAGCTCCCGCCAGTGCACGATTTTTTCAACAATATTTGAAACTTCATCGCGTCTGCGTGCGGCGCATGATATCACAAATACGCCGATAGTGTGGAGCACCCACTACAGCCCTTAACCGCTCCTGCCTATGTGAATAATCCACGTCCGCGATGGTAGTGTATCGTCGTGGAGCACTCTTCCCGCCGCCCAATTCCGCCCGCCGCACGCGCATGCCG
Source organism: Cymbomonas tetramitiformis (assembly GCA_001247695.2). NCBI lineage: Eukaryota > Viridiplantae > Chlorophyta > Pyramimonadophyceae > Pyramimonadales > Pyramimonadaceae > Cymbomonas > Cymbomonas tetramitiformis. The sequence goes on from LGRX02030116.1 coordinate 10,956, forward strand.
ATGTTCGAACCATGGGGCACTCCCACGTACTCCGCCGTATGCGGGACGAGTGCAAGTTCTAGGGGAATTGGTGACCACCCCACCCGAATGCACCTGCTGGGGGCAGAATGTAAGCTCCGATGATTTTGGGTCGTCCACATCATCTAACCTCCAAAGCCCATTTCAGGGTATGAGCGATTCCGGCTAAATGTCTTAGTGTTGCCATTGATTCATGGTTTCCAGGCCATACCCAGACGAAACGTTCTTACAGTGGTAGCTATCGGCTCTATTTCCATGGTGAGAATATTAGCAACTTTTGAGTCAGATTATAACAAGTGAAAAGTGTAAATCATAATAGTTATCTAGTGTTACATTCGATGGTACACGTGTCGATTAAAAAAATCAAAGTAAATATCCACCTTCATTCCAATTAACGATTTGGCATTCCATTCTTTGCTGGATGGCTAAGCAAATGAATAAAGTCAGTACTGGAGGGGTAAGGCCACGATCTGTGCTCTATACCGTTACTGAGTTCATGACTACGCTTATTTTCCGATCGAACAACTCACTTCCCTGCCACCGATGATCTACCTCCACTTCCATGCTTGGTTTAAACCCGATACTCCTTTCTGAGGGTTGCCACGTCAAATCCTTGATTTGCAACAGCATCGAAGGCGGACTTTAGCAACATCTTCTCCGGTTTGGGGAGCAGCATCACGGCCATGCTGAAGCGGGACACATTGACCAGGGCATCCAATGTCATATATGCTTGCTCAAAGTGCGCTGCGGGCAGCAGGAACTTGGAGACATAAACCACGATGTTCTTCAGAATAGGGCCACTCATAGAGTCCTTGAACAAGCTTTGGTAGGCTGAAGGCTCCACTTGCTGTCACAAAATCCCCACGCAAGTTCAGTCCCGAGGCGCTGCCTGATGCCAGAGAATGAGGGCGCCGAACAGCATGCACGTGTTCAAGTGAATGAGGTAGTTCTGGCATAAATTATGTGTGAAGCAGAATGAGAGGTAGCGTTTGAATTGCAGATGCCAATTTCTTGTTGGAGATTCGGACTGCCGCTCATCACACCCTATTAGGTGGGGGGTTCAAAGCGCGCCGAGGGGTCTGAAAGAGCACCCTGAATCACTCCATAATCGAGCCCGTACCTGCACATAGGTGCCCAGCGCCTGAGAATCATTTTGCAGTGCCTTGCATGCCCGCTCAAAGTCCACGCATGACTTTGGGGGAGGCAGCCGCGATACAAACTTGGTGGCAACCACAGCCGCTGCCGATGCCGCCTTGGCCTCAACTGCAGCCACCTCCGCGTGTGCGGCCTCTGCCTCCTTGTTCGGGGCCGCAGGCGATCCCGCAGAGGCAGGCGAAGCAGCGAGGCTCCTTCTCAGAGCGTCCAGCTCTTGCACGACTGTTTTGTTGCTGGGCATCGCCACTGCCACCTTCTCCAGATCCTGCAGCGCCTCTGCCAGCTTCCCGAGGGAGGTCCGCGCCGTCGCTCGGCGGTGAAGAGCCTGTGCACCCGATGACCAAAGATGCCCCTCTCACCGGAGGTGATCATTTGCACCTGGGCTGGTAGCAACACACGCCACACGGATCGGGGCGGGGGCTGCATCCAGGTTAACGCCACGGAATGAGCAGGAGTCACACCCAAACCTATTCCAGGAACGCGCCTGAGCAACCACAATGACACACTTCCAGTTTCGGAGGCCTCCCCGGGGCAGATGACATCAGCGCTTTCGATGCCAATACCTTAAAGTGGATTGAGCCGTGCGGCGTTAGCTCCAGTGCTGCTGATGCCGCGTCCTCTGCTTCCTCGGCCTCTCCTACCTGTGCAGGCCGTGCATATCCATAAGTTCAAGTGGGGTGCGCGGTGGACACTTGCGAGCGATTCATGCACAGGACTGCTTTCTGCAGCCATAGCACCAAGAGGCCAAGGCGCGTAGTACCTTGAGATGTGCGGCGGCGCAGTTGGAGTATGCGGCCGTCTTCACATCTACATCATGAGCTCCCATTCCTACACACATGGTGTAGCAGGCGATGGCGCCTCGCATGTCGCCCTTCTTGAAAAGTGCATTTCCCTCCTCCTTCGTAGCAGCGGCCGTCGCCTCTACATCCGCCTTCACGTGAGTCCGCTCCGGGATGGGAGGTGGCGGTGGGGTTGATTTGGGTCCAGCTGCAGCTTCATGATCGTCATCATCTTCCTCGATGACAATGCGCTTGCGCTCCGGAGCCGGTGTGGGTGCCGATTTGGGTCCGGCTGCAGCGGCATCATCCTCGTCCTCTTCCTCGATGACAATGCGCTTGCACTCCGGGGCCGGGGTCGGAGGCGGGGCTGATTTGTGACCGACAACAGTCTCCTCCTCCTCGTCATCCGTGTCATCCTCCTGGATGACAATGCGCTTGCGCTCCGGGGCCGGGGTCCGAGGCGGGGCTGATTTGTGACCGCCAGCAGTCTCCTCCTCATCGTCATCCGTGTCATCCTCCTGGATGGCAATGCGCTTGCGCTCCGGGGCCGGCGTGGGTGGCGGGGCACTACTGTGTGCCTCCGCCTGGGCCGCCTCGCCCGCCAGCTGCACCTTCAAGCTCGCCATCTCATTCTGCACCTGCTGGTTGCCCGGCATCCCTGCCGCCACCTTCTGCAGATCCTCCAGAGCCTCCGCCTTCTTGCCCAGAGCTGTGCGCGCCGATGCACGCCGGTGGAACGCCTGCTCCCCCGCGCCTCCACACCCCCTTACCGCTCGTCACTCCGGCCCGTCCCGGTATCACTTCAACAGCACTGCTACCACGCAAACCTGCGCCAGCAATGAACCACAACGAGCCACAATCCGCGCACTCACCTTGACATGGCTCGCGTCCAGCGCCAGCGCCGCGGTTGCCGCTGCCTCTGCCTCCTTCGCCTCCCCCATCTTCAGGTACGCCGCTGCACAGTTGGAGTATGCGGCCACCTTCACCGCCGCATCCTTCGAGCCCATCTCCACGCACTGCGTGTAGCACCCTATGGCGCCCCGCATGTCCCCCTTCTTGAACAGAGCATTGCCCTCCTCCTTCTTCGCAGCCGCGGCCGCCTCGACATCCAAGTCGCTGGGCTTCTCCTCCTCGTCCTCCTCGTCATCGTCGTCCTCCTCGATGACAATGCGCTTGCGCTCCGGGGCCGGGGTCGGGGGTGGTGCGGTCTTGGGCGCCGCTCCCGCCTCTGCTGCTTCCTCCTCATCATCCGTGTCATCCTCCTGGATGACAATGCGCTTGCGCTCCGGGGCCAGGGTCGGGGGTGGTGCCGTCTTGGGCGCCGCTCCCGCCTCTGATGCTTCCTCCTCGTCATCCGTGTCATCCTCCTGGATGACAATGCGCTTGCGCTCCGGGGCCGGCGTGGGTGGCGGGGCACTGCTGTGCGCCTCCGCCTGAGCCGCCTCGCCCGCCAGCTGCATCTTCAAGCTCGTCATCTCATTCTGCACCTGCTGGTTGCCCGGCATCCCTGCCGCCACCTTCTGCAGATCCTCCAGAGCCTCCGCCTTCTTGCCCAGAGCTGTGCGCGCCGATGCACGCCGGTGGAACGCCTGCTCCCCCGCGCCTCCACACCCCCTTACCGCTCATTTCCTCAGCTTGGCTACATCATCAGTGTACAGCAATCGATCATCTGTGACTTGCTTCCAGCAATACCGTCTTGGCTCCAATTCATGTAAAAAGCAATCATCGCAATTGTTCGATCTAAATCGCAGTCCGAGGGATGATCTGAGCACCATCGTTCGATCTAAATTGCAGTCCGAGGGATGATATGAGCACCATCGTTCGATTTAAATCGCAGTCCGAGGGATGTGCTGAGCACCATCGTTCGATGTAAATCGCAGTCCGAGGGATGTGCTGAGCACCATCGTTCGATGTAAATCGCAGTCCGAGGGATGATATCAGCACCATCGCTACAAACCCATGCTCCGATCGGCTCTAGCCTCCAACTTATGGTCACAGTTTCCATCATTTTGCCGGATATTCATCTGCGCTCTCAATTACGCGCCGATGCCACTCTCCGCGGATTCAGAATGCGACGGTGCGGATTTACAATGAAAACAATCAGGATCAACCGCATTCCTATTTCTGATTCTGTGGAATGGAAAAATTCTGCCATCAGGCGCCTCACATCTCTGTGTACAACATTCAGACAGAAAGAATGCGTGACCTTTCAGTACAGCACCACGAGTTCATAAACCAAATCATCAACCTAAAAAGCAATCTCCGTGGCATTGTGCCGGCAACCGACCATGATAAGCCAAGGCACACGTCAGCAACCCCACAAAGCGGACCCATACCTTAACATGGCTCGCGTCCAGCGCCAGCGCCGCGGTTGCTGCTGCCTCTGCCTCCTTCGCCTCCCCCGTCTTCAGGTACGCCGCGGCACAGTTGGAGTATGCGGCCACCTTCACCGCCGCATCCTTCGAGCCCATCTCCACGCACTGCGTGTAGCACCCTATGGCGCCACGCATGTCCCCCTTCTTGAACAGAGCATTGCCCTCCTCCTTCTTCGCAGCCGTGGCCGCCTCAACATCCACTTCGCTGGGCTTCTCTTCCTCCTCGTCCTCCTCGTCATCGTCGTCCTCGATGACAATGCGCTTGCGCTGTGGGGCTGGGGTCGGGGGTGGTGCCGTCTTGGGCGCCGCTCCCGCCTCTGCTGCGTCCTCCTCGTCATCCGTGTCATCCTCCTGGATGACAATGCGCTTGCGCTCCGGGGCCGGGGTCCGAGGCGGGGCTGTCTTGGGCGCCTTCTCCGCCTCTGCTGCTTCCTCCCCCTCGTCATCCGTGTCATCCTCCTGGATGACAATGCGCTTGCGCTCCGGGGCCGGCGTGGGTGGCGGGGCACTGCTGTGCGCCTCCACCTGGGCCGCCTCGCCCGCCAGCTGCACCTTCAAGCTCGCCATCTCATTCTGCACCTGCTGGTTGCCCGGCATCCCTGCCGCCACCTTCTGCAGATCCTCCAGAGCCTCCGCCTTCTTGCCCAGAGCTGTGCGCGCCGATGCACGCCGGTGGAACGCCTGCTCCCCCGCGCCTCCACACCCCCTTACCGCTCATCACTCCGGCCCGTCCCTGTGATCACTTCAACAGCACTGCTACCCCGCAAACCTGCGCCAGCAATGAACCACAACGAGCCACAATCCGCACACTCACCTTGACATGGCTCGCGTCCAGCGCCAGCGCCGCGGTTGCCGCTGCCTCTGCCTCCTTCGCCTCCCCCATCTTCAGGTACGCCGCAGCACAGTTAGAGTATGCAGCCACCTTCACCGCCGCATCCTTCGAGTCCATCTCCACGCACTGCGTGTAGCACCCTATGGCGCCCCGCATGTCCCCCTTCTTGAACAGAGCATTGCCCTCCTCCTTCTTCGCAGCCGCGGCCGCCTCAACATCCAAGTCGCTGGGCTTCTCCTCCTCGTCCTCCTCGTCATCGTCGTCCTCCTCGATGACAATGCGCTTGCGCTCCGGGGCCGGGGTCGGGGGTGGTGCCGTCTTGGGCGCCGCTCCCGCCTCTGCTGCGTCCTCCTCATCATCCGTGTCATCCTCCTGGATGACAATGCGCTTGCGCTCCGGGGCCGGCGTGGGTGGCGGGGCACTGCTGTGCGCCTCCGCCTGGGCCGCCTCGCCCGCCAGCTGCATCTTCAAGCTCGCCATCTCATTCTGCACCTGCTGGTTGCCCGGCATCCCTGCCGCCACCTTCTGCAGATCCTCCAGAGCCTCCGCCTTCTTGCCCAGAGCTGTGCGCGCCGATGCACGCCGGTGGAACGCCTGCTCCCCCGCGCCTCCACACCCCCTTACCGCTCGTCACTCCGGCCCGTCCCGGTATCACTTCAACAGCACTGCTACCACGCAAACCTGCGCCAGCAATGAACCACAACGAGCCACAATCCGCGCACTCACCTTGACATGGCTCGCGTCCAGCGCCAGCGCCGCGGTTGCCGCTGCCTCTGCCTCCTTCGCCTCCCCCATCTTCAGGTACGCCGCTGCACAGTTGGAGTATGCGGCCACCTTCACCGCCGCATCCTTCGAGCCCATCTCCACGCACTGCGTGTAGCACCCTATGGCGCCCCGCATGTCCCCCTTCTTGAACAGAGCATTGCCCTCCTCCTTCTTCGCAGCCGCGGCCGCCTCAACATCCACTTCGCTGGTTTTCTCCTCCTCGTCCTCCTCGTCATCGTCGTCCTCGATGACAATGCGCTTGCGCTCCGGAGCCGATACCTCGGCCTTGGCCTGCTCTACTTTATCCTGAGCTTGCCTCACAGCCACTTCTGCTTGCCTCATAGCCTCTTCGCTTGACGCCTTCTCCGCCTCGGCTGCCGATCTCTTAGCCTTCTCCGCCTCAGCCATCGCCTTCTTGGCGGCTGGACTGTTAGGGTCAGCGTAGTAACCCTGGCCAGAATCGCCCAGACCGAAGTAATACCCTACGAGAGCGCCCCTCCACCCTCGGGAGGCGATGTACGCTTCGCCTGCCTTCGCCGCATCCTCCAGCTGCTTCGCCTCCGCCTTGGCAGCCTCCTGGGATTCCCTTTTGGCCGTTTGTGCAGCATTCTCCGCCTTCGCCTTTTCCGCCTTCTTGGCACTCTCCGCTGCCGCCTTCTTGGACTCCTTCTGGCGCATCTCTGCCACACGCCGCTCCGACTCCTTCGACTCCTCCTCCGCCTTCTTTTGGGCTTCCACTGCCTCAGCCGCCTTCCTTGCGATCTCCGCCTGGCGCTGCTCCTGCGCCTGCCTCTCCTGTGCCGGGTCAGAGGCCTGCTGAACTGCCTCGTCGTCGTCACTGTCCAGCTCCTCGATGATCATAGGGCCCTGCATCCACATATTGGCCACATGACTGTCATCACCTCGCCTCCTGCAGCTCGTTTCTCCGGGCAGTAGAAGCTCAACTGCCCCCCGGTTGCAGGTTGGTGGAATTTGAGACGACGGCAGTTTGGAGAGATTAGGGTGGGAAGGGCAGGCCAGCGCAGTGCAGGCCGGGAGAATGCCCGGTAGCCCGCCCCATTATATATATATATATATATATATGTTACGGTATGAGCAAGCCGCTGGTATATACCAGCAGAATTTGGTACAGGCCGGCCTGTACCAGTGCAATTTCGGTACAGGCTGGCCTGTACCAGTACAAATATCGGTACAGGCCGGCCTGTACCGATGCTGGCTCATATATATAGGGTGGGAATGGCAGGCCAGCGCAGTGCAGGCCGGGAGAATGCCCGGTAGTTCGCCCCATATCATATATAGGGTGGGCAAGCGGCAGGACTAGGTGGGCCCACCTGACGCATTGGTTTGTACGCCTCGTCCTCCAATTCCTTCTCCAAGGTCCTCGCTGCCTTCGCCAGGCCCGGGGTGTCGGGCGCCTCCTTCAGGACTCTGCGCACATCCTCCAGGGCGCCCTGCTTCTTGCCGAGGGCTCGCCTCGCCTCGTAACGCCGGTGGTACGCCTTGACGAAACCGGGATCGAGCGCAAGTGCCAGGTCCGCGTCCGCCTCCGCGTCCACAAACTGCTTCAACGCGAGGCGCACCATGGCGCGGTTTGACAGGACGGGCACCGCCGCAGGCAGCAACTGCAGACTGCACCCGTACGCCGCCTCCGCCTCCGCGTACTTGCCGGCCTTGTACAGCTCGTTGCCCTGCCGCCTCTGCTCGTCGGCCAGCTCCACCTTGCTCGGCTGTGGAGCCTCGGGCTCGGGCTCGGGTTCTGCCTCGGGCACAATCTCCATCTCCTCTTCAGACTGCAGAACCCCCCGGCCTTCCCTGCCTCGTCAGGCCCCAGTGCTTGACCCCCTCTCCGCGCACCTCCCAGACTGGCTTGCTGCGACGGGTTGCCACTGCTTCCACAGGGACTCCATGTGCTTGTATGCTGAATGCCCTTTACCACATGTGTACCCCGTCAATCCGCCCATGACCTCCCCTCCTCCTCAGCGCATTCGCCGTGCTGTGGCTGGTGGCACTGGCGGGCTGACCTCCCCCCACCCCCTGCAGTGGAGTGCCTAGGGACCCCTTGGCGCCGCGCTCGATGCTCGCTCCCTCGTGCAACCACATCCACGTCCCCGCGGATTCTCCACCCAATACTGACACCCGAGGGGCTACACGCACCCAGGCTTTCCTCACCCCGGCTACGCCACTCACTGGCACACTTCTCACTTCTCGCTTCTGGCGGGCTTACATACCTCCGCATCACGTTTGCTGATGGTGACATACTCCTCGTCGTCGCCCGCTTCACCGTCCGAGTCGTCCTCGGCTTCATCCGAGTCGTCCTCGATTTCCTGAATCTGAACGCGCGACATGCGCTTCGAGTCCGCGGAGTCGATAAAGTTGCGCACCTTGCGCAGCGCCTTGTCATGCAACCCCTGTAACTCCGAGTCATCCTGCCACAACAGGCGATCCCCGTCCCCCACAATCCCGCCGATCCATCAGCGCCCCTGACAGCCAGTACCCATTACCGCAGGGCGCTCAAGACCACCGCCCGCCAGATAGAAGGGCTTGCAAACCCTTGTTGGACACGTCTGTGTTCACACATCCGACGGCTCATGGCCACAGAGCTACTCAAAGGGGAACAGGACGGCAGGTGTCGACGGGTCACACACACCAATCAGCGTCATAATGCGATCCAGCTGAACGGCCTGCCTCATGCGATAGGCCGGAGGGTCTTGAGCCATGGATCAGGCTCGTGGAGGGAACAGGGTGCAAGGGGGGCAGGCGGAGGTGACCGCTGGGGGGCAGGCGGAGGTGACCGCTGGGGTGCTGTGAGGAGAGACCGAAAGACAGAAGAAGGAAAAAACTAAGAAAGAGGGGCCTGCCAAGAGTGAGGATGGGGACAGGGGTAAGAGCGCACCGGGGACTGCTGCAGCGCAGCCTCGATGTCCTCCACAGCACCCTCGATGGCACCGTCGCGCTCCATCTCGATGCGCGCCGCGCCCCGCCGCAACAGCCCCTTGAAGTTACCGGGCTCAAGCTCGAGCGAGAACGTGCAGTCCAGCTCAGCATCCTCCCATCTGCGCCCTCCCCACAGCTTCCCGCATCCCTCACGACGACCCTGAGCAGCATTACCCCAACCTGACCCTTGAAACGTGGCCTGGTCCAATCGGAGACTGCACTGGACGCGGTGCACACAGTGTCCTCCCATGAGCGGATTGCCGCAGGCCCCTTTGTGAACTCTATACTGTGTGTGTGTATCCTTGGACCGACTCCTTTGGCACCCCGTAGCCACAGAAGACCGGCTGCAGAACTCTATACTGTGTGTGTGTATCCTTGGACCGACTCCTTTGGCACCCCGTAGCCACAGAAGACCGGCTGCAGAACTCTACAGTGTGTGTGTGTGTGTGCTTGCCTGAACTGCCCTCTTTGTACACAGGTTGGAAGCGCTTCCCCAGCTGTTGTGACGACCCACTGTCCATAAGACGCAACGTCCGTTGCTCATGGATCAAAATCAGTGCATCAGCTCAAGTCGTCGTCAAGAAGTCACGCCGACCCTTGCGCCTCCATTCGGCCGTCATCCCCCTCCCCCGACCTCCGCCCCTATCAACCCGGGGCGCTTCACAAGGTACACACCGCTTGAGCTTCATGTAGGCGGCCGCGCGGTTGTTGTGCACGGCGGCCACGCCCGGGTCCAGCTTCAGCGCCAGGCTGTAGCACCGCACAGCGTTCGAGAACTCCTTCGCCTTGAACGCCTCATTACCTGTACCAGCACAGCACCATGCCGCTTCATTCGCTGGTGCCGCCACGTGCGCAAAACGAGCCAGCTTGGCAGAACGGACGCCATCCTACAAATTTGTGGGCTACCGGACGCAGAGGTCTGAGCCTCTAGGCTGATGCGATCTCCTTCCGCCATTGTGCCCGACGTGCTGCCCTCCGCGGGCAGAGGTGGACTCGCTGACGGATGCATTCATCCGGGTTGATGTGGCCGGGTCGTGACGAGCATCTTTCTGGGTGGGGGCGTGGCTTGGCCCTAGGAAGGGGGCCGGCGCCGGGGGCAGGGCGCTCCGAGGCTCGCAGCCGGTGCCAACCATGCTGGGCCGGCCGTGTAGGGCCCACGCGTAGCACCTTTTTCCTTTTCCCGTTTGGCGTGCCACTTCTTCTCCATAGGGGTGAGACTCTCCATGAGCTTCGCCGCCTTGGCCACCCCTGTGCCGCCGTCTTGGTGCGCAAGGTTCTCCTCCTCCTCCTCCTCCTGGGCCTTGAGCTCACCCTGCACCGTGCACCTTCCCAGCTTCGCTTCGGACTCCGCCGGGGGCAGCCGCCCCGCCTGTGCTGAGCACCTTGCCCGAGTTGTGCTGCGGCTCACTGCGGAACTATGGGGGTGCACAAGCCCGGAGCGAAGTGGGCGGTGGAAGGAGTGAGGCGAAGTGCCGGACGCGACCAGCCCCACCCAGCCGCTCTATTCGGGGCATCCCGGCTGCTCTATCCGGGGCAGCCCGGCCACTCGATCCGGGAAAGCTCAAGCTGACGGGCTCCAGAAACCTTACAGTGACACGTGGTTGCCAGGAGGAGTCAATGAGCGAGGCGCACCGCAAGCTTCTTCTCGGAGAGAGTGGTCTCCCTCTTATCCTCCTCCTCCAGCTTCGCCTCCTCGTCTTTCGCAAACTTGTCCCACTTATCAAAGTAGTTTGACCCGCTGCGGAGGTCGCTCTTATCCGCCGCCGCCGCCGCCTCCAGCTTCGGCAGCGGCTTATTCTCCTTGTTCGCATTGGCGCCTGCCAGGGAGACACCACACTCACTCCCAGCAGGCTCCAGGCGCCAAAAGAGCACTGATGCGGTACTTGTAGAGACGGCCAAGTGGCTGTCACCGGGAGCTCTAAGCGCCACAGGAGCACTAGCGTAGTGTTTATAGAAGCCGCCACCTGAGTATCACTAGAGGCAGGAAGCGTCACAAGAACAGTAGTGCAGTCACCAGGGGGACGGCTACTTGAACACCACTGAAGCTCTAAGAGTAGCGGGAGCGCTACTGCGGTGCATCCAGAGAGCGAAGGAAACTCTCACACGAGGGCCTTCGAGAGGCAACCTTCACACGAGGCCTTCGAGAGGCAACCTTCACACGAGGGCCTTCGAGAGGCAACCTTCACACGAGGGCCTTCGAGAGGCAACCTTCACACGAGGCCTTCGAGAGGCAACCAGCCGTCGGTTTCACCACGCCGCTAAGGGATTCTAACAAACTACCCAGCGTGCACCCTCCAAAAGCCGTGCGCGCACGGGACATGGGCTGCGCCTCGACTGGATACGACGCACGAGCATCCTCATAAGACTCGAGCAAACATGGGGAGGCCAGCTGCTCACGCACCGATGACCACCTTCTGCTTGCGGATGGGCGCGGAGTTTGGGCGGTTGTGGACCTCCTCCCGATCAAGATCGATGTCCTTTTCCTGAAACTTCATGTCTTTCTGCACCACCCCGAGGCGTTGGCCACACTCTCACGGCGCCGGCGAGACACTCAACCGGGGAAGCCGCGGGCGGTCCCCGTTGCCAGGCAAGAGGGCGAACGCTGCGGCAGAGACCGTGAGAGTCAGGCTTCTGCCCGGCACTAAAAGGGCCGCGGGATAAGTGGAATGTGCGGATGCATCAGTGCACTGATGCGGAGCGGAGCTGGGGGGAAGCAGCAGAGCCCCAAAAGCCGCGGCGACGTGGCTTGTGGACGACGAAAGGGTGAGAGCGGGACACCGGCAGACGAGAGTTAAGAGGAAAAAACATGTGTTCGGGAGCGGCCAGCGTTCACGGCATCATGACTTGTGCATGCGTTAGAAGTGGGATGCTCACCTCCCACTCGAACAGTTCCTCGCGAAAGGACGCCAGCTCCTCTTCGCTTTGCTTGATACTGAACCCCGCCTGGCGAATCAGCGGACAAAGCTCGTGTGCTAGCAGAGGGCGCGTGTGGGTATAAAAATGCATCCGCGTGCCCGCGGAGAGCGCTAGAGGGTGTAGTAGCACGCTCGTGGCAGCAGAGCGCACATGGTTGGTACACATGTGCGCTCGTTTGCTACAGAGTGCGCTTGCAGGTTTACCAGCGCGCCCGTATGTTAGTAGGGGGGGGCTTGGAGGTGTAAGAGTGCTCCCGTGTGCTAGAAGAGAGCGCTTGCAAGTGAAGAAGCACGCTTGTGGCAGCAGAGCGCACTTGTTGGCATCCTAGCGCGCCTCCTCGACAGCAGAGAGCACAGGTTAGTTTACAACGGTAAGCTGTATCGGTTGGGGAATCCTAGCCGTCCTGCAGCTCTGGTGTATTGCTGAAAAGTGCGGGCGCCAATTGCAGGCAGACGAGTCACAAAGGCCAAGTAGGGGAAGCGCGACGTACTTGACGGGGTCCGCCTCGTCGGAGGGCCTGCCTCCCATGTTTAGGATTCGCTCCTTGACGCACTCGGAGGTGGTGGGGAAGCCCTCATCCCTGCGCGAGGCCGCGGACCCGTTTGGTGAGCAATATGGTATCGTGAGTCTGTGGACAGAGTGAGAGCGTCCGTACGAAGATCGCGGGAGGTGAAACGTAGTGTCGAAAAGAGGTCATGGCAAAAAAAATATGTTCAAAGGTGTATCTTGACCGAGGGGTCTTTGGCTGCAGGGGGAGCATCTTACGGCAAGTTCTTTACTGGCTCTCTCAGAATTGTTTCAAGTGAACCCGACACCACCCGGGTTCGGTACATAAGGCTATATGTGTCCTATTCAGCAGCAGTATTGCAGGTCGCGCGATAGAAAGTTTCGGTCTGTGCGCCAGGATCGAGAGATGGGCGTTGATCGAGTGCACTCACGTCATGTATTTCTCAAGCTTCCGTAGGGTGTTGAGATCTGTCATCGCCTGAATTTGGTCATAGCTGTAACACAAAATACTTAGATGATAAGTTTATGGGTAAGAGTAGCACACAACGTTCGCAGGTCGCGAGTCCTACAAAGAACTTGCTGCTCCACGAATGAATGAAGAGCGTGAACAAAGAAAACAGTTGACCGAGAAGCTACGTAGAGTGGTGCAACTGCTTAGACAATGCATATGGCGTGAGATGTTCTAGTCAAGGACGCAATTTTAAGCTTCGCAAGGAGAGCATACTTTATATTATCAAAAAGTTTCTTTTCATCTTCAGTGATTTTGTCGGGATTTTTCCGAGTTTTCTTCGATGGCTCCAACGCCATGACTGGTATATACCGGGGCCGAAATTGGGGTCAACAAGAGGTAGCCTTTACGCAAATGTGATAGTAATTTTCGGGTCAAAACTTGAGTACAAAGAAATTCACACTTGTTTTCCAAGGTTGATCCTCTGGTTGCGTGCTTTTGTTCTTTTGGCCTTCCGTCTTGACCAACTCCAAGCGAAGCAAGAATATCAAACCTGTTCGTTGTTGAACAGTTCAACAGAAGTCTAGTTCGCATTCATTCCGCTTCCCCTCGCCTGAACCTGTCGTGTGCCCTGACGATGACGATGGCGGATGACAATGACGCGGCGCTTGATCTTAAATATGGCGATTACTATCAAATATTGTATCCATATACTATCCATATACTGTAGTTCCAGTTTACAAGTGTCATCTTCATACAATACTTTTACTAAAATACTTGTGACTGCCGTTCTTTGACTTCTCACTTTTCAGCTTTTCACCATTGCATTCATTGACCAAATCCTGTACAGTAGGTGGCGCTCTGTTGACACGTTGACACGCAATTCAAGTTTCAAGATGTTGCATGTTCACGGTTGACTCTTTTTCTATGGACTCATCGACCAATGAACTGACGATGAGGCTGTGACGCTGACGGTCAAAACTTGGAGTCAACGTTGAGCGACCGTGAGCGTGACCTCAGCATCATGTAGCATGTTGGGGGGGAACATTTTAGATTTGTCCGCGGGCGGGGGGGGGTGCGGATGACTCTGAGGGCGATAGCGCACCTCCGCACCGATACTAGAGAGGTTCCGCAAAGTGGTCGGAGAACTAACAAATAACAAATAAGGGAATCTTCAGTCATAAATTTCGTCCACGTCGACAGATGACAGTTCCTTACTTCTCCACAGTTCTTATCTCTCTCCTTAGCTCTCTCCTTACCCCGGGTTGCACCGAGGAAACTGATGGTTTTCTGATCAGTGTAGGATGACAGGCAGTATGACTGTCATCCGGAGCAGATCTGAAAACTGAGGTTTTCTGATCAGTCGGAGGCATAAGAGGCCAGCTACGGACTGAGAGGGCCTCTTGCCGTGTTACTGTGGACTTGTGTGGACTTTAAACGGACAGTTTACTGTCCGTTTTTGCAGTTTGTGTCCGTTTTTGCAGTTCTGTAACACCGTAAGCTTTTCAGTGCGCACATACTTTCAGTAGTATTCGTATATTGATTATGGAGTGGTTCATCGACCCAATTTTGTGTCAAAGACGAATTGATGATTTGCAAGCGCAGCCAGCGTACGCGACCGCTTTTGCCGCTTTCCAAGATGGGGAGGACCTCTCGCAACCGCAAATGAAGTTGATTCGACAAATGGAGAGAGCGACTGCCCGACTTGCTGAGCTTAAGGGACTGTCACAAGTAGCCTCAGGAGACCGTAAGCGTCCGTGGGAGGCAGCAGTAGATCTCACTCAGCTTCCAGGGTCCGATCGCCTTGAGTTGACTCGCAACGATGATGGCAAGGACAAGGGACTCCGCAAACAGTTTTTGGAGACCCAGCACCACTTCGTGGCACACTCAGCGTCACAGTTGGCGCTTAATGACGCCAAGAAGGAATTGGAAGGTGTGGAGCTGCCTGAGACTGTCACTCTTGCTTTAGAATTCTTGTCTGAGACTGCGGAAAAAGGTGTGGCACGCGCCAAGGCACGCGCTAAAATTTTGGCCTTGGTTTCGGACAAAGGCCCTGAAGTGGGCTGGAAAATCTGCGAGAAACTTGAGCGTAAATCGTACGCTGACGATGAAGAGGACGAAAAGTTAATGCGCAAAGCAGAGAAAGAAGTTAAGGCTGAAAAGATTCACGCTGCCCAAGCCGCGGCTGCCAAGGGGCGAAACAAGGGCCTAGGCAGGGGTGCCTTTTCAGCTTCTCGTCCTACTGCTCCTGGAGCACCTCCGCCACCGCCACCTGTTCAGGCAGGGCGTGGCAGTCACCTCCAATGCTGGAATTGTAACGAGTTTGGACACCACCAAAACCAATGCTCGCAGCCGCGCCCGGCTGGCAGAGGCCGTGGCAGAGGATCGGACCGTTGAATTGTTAAAAATGTAGAGCCACGAAGGCCAGTACTGTCAGCTTAAGCGGAATGCTTAACAGTTGAGGTGGAATGCCCAACTTAAAATGTAATTTGTGGGGACGAACCCTAAATTTGTAATGAATCTTGGCCCGCGGGCTGTTGTTCCTTGTGTTCCAGGTTCTGAATTCTCTGAGGAAGAGCTTGTCGAGGCCATACCCTTGTGTGAACAGGGCGTTCCGGTGCCCCGTGTTGCGGGGAGACTTAGGGAACGAGCAACCTTTTGGCGGACCTTTGTCCGCTCTTCGTATGTGATGTCTTGGATTGAGAGAGGGTTTAACTTGAAGTTTAAAGATGGCAGGGCTCCGCCCCGAGTACACTTGGCTAACACCGGGCTGTACTGTCCTGTCATTTTTCTGTACTGTACTGTCGTTTTTGGGGGAATTTACGCCGACGTGGCAGTCGCGCGACAGTACAGTACAGCCCGGAGGTTTAGGGGAATTACCGTCGTTGTACTGTACTGCACCGCTTGCGCTGTACTGTACTGCATCGATTTTATGACAATTTGCATATTTAAGGACACCGATTTCAAGAATATTTCAGCGAACACAGGGATGAAATCTTGGGGACACCGAGATTTTAAATAGAATTATTTATATCCACAGTATATTCTTTGTCCGCATGCATGCGCCTTTCCATCACGAAGAACCCCCTCAAAATAGCGCACGATTTCTTTAAATAGCGTACAAACGCGCGATAAATTCATCTGTGGTATAAACGACAGAATCGAGCCATCGCGAGTGTCTGCGCTTCGATATTTCTGTACTGTCGTCTGTACTGTCGTCTGTACTGTCGTCTGTACTGTCGTGCCATCGGCTGTACCGTCGTCTGTACTGCCCCATACTTAATTCTGAAGAAGTTCATTTTGGCGACATCCACGCCTCTGCCTCTATACCGTCGTCACTTTTGTCTGTACTGTACTGCCGTCGACGAAAAACGGTGGACCTCCAACCAGCGACGCGGAAATTGACATGCTGTCACGAACGCGGTACAGAGACACGACAGTACAGACAAAATGACAGTACAGTACAGAGGAGGTTTCCTCGGTGAAACCTGGGGTTAGTTCTCCGCCCCCACTGTTAACCGCGATTTCTTATCTCTCCGCCCTCCGGAGAAATAAGAACTGTGGAGAACTAAGGGAATCTTTTCCGATTGAGTACCTCACTGCCGCAGATTAAAATTTTCGATTCATCTTACGGTAGATCGGATCGTTTCAACCTGTTCATTCTACAACACAGGACAGAACCGGACGCGGTCATCGTCATGACGACGTTCTCGATTCCCGATTCAAAAAATTATAATCATTTCTTATTTGTTATGTTAGTTCTCCGGGATTTCACATCTGCGGAAACCAAAAGGGCATTTTTCGTCGCAGAGATTTAAGCAGAGAAATAAGCGCGATGACGTACAGCGTCTTAGAGTTGTAATGAAACCTCACATTTGCACTCAGATGCTGCATCGGTCGGTAGATCGAATCCCCCGCCCGCCGCGTGACATCTGAGCCGCTCACGAGACCCGCCTTGCATCAAGGCTCTATATCGATATTTCCGATAACCGATACTATCGATATATCGTATTTATCGCCGATTATCGGATTGCAATGTCTAACTATCGATTGTGCAGGTTTTGGTGTTCCATATTTAATTTATAACAAAATACATATAAATGTCCAAGTAATCGATTATTTATCGATTGTGCCGATTATCGATACCGTTTTTCGGATATCGGATTGTATCGATACCGAAAAACCAAACCGATATAGAGCCCTGCCTTGCATGTTGTGAAGAGCACTTCTCACGTTCCGCCAGTGTAAAGAGTTGTTTCGGCGGTGTTAATTAATGAATAGATTAGGAACATCCGCAGCATGCTAGCATCAAAATATGTTGCATAAATGCCACCTAAATATTGGATACACTTCGTGTTTGGCATAAATATATCATGCTGTAATCAGCACAGACATGATAATATTTCGGGCAGCAACCCAAAAACTGCAGGGCAACAACCCAAAAACTGCAGGGCTACAACCCAAAGACTGTAGGGCTGCAACCCTAAAATTGTAACAGTTGCTTCCTATAAGGAATGCATGCTATATATGAGGTAAAAGGGCAACTGACAACTGCCTTATGTTCACACTTCCTTGAGGGGGGAAGAAGGTGGATATATATACATAATTACCTCATTATAATGTACAAATGTACTACATGTATGTAAACATACAGATATACTATATGTATATAACATAGATATATATACTATATATATACCAACACACACACACTCAGTTAGCTGAAGGCATCTTTTGTGTTGTGTTTTGTTTCTTAGATGGTGGTATTCGAAGAGGAAGAACCAGAAATCCCAGCCATCAATCCAGATCCATCGACATGGTTTTTCGACATCCTAGGCTCCTATGATTCATTCAGCCGGTTTAAGGTTCCTAAGTGGATCGCTGGTTATGACAACACTCAGACCAGATTCGACCAGATAGGATACTTCGACAACATCAGTCGTATGAGGCCCGATATGAGCCGATATAGGGATCCAGCCAATGAACCGAAGGAACCAGAGACTGAGTACGCAGAAGACAATCCTCCAATAGTCTTTACAGATCCTGACGATGATTCTGTTCCAGCACCAGCTCCACCCAGTTTGGTCCCAAAGGTGAAGATGCCACCACCTAGGGAATTCAAATCTGGACAGGACGCAGAAGTTTGGTTGGACACGGTGGACCGGTATTTTCAGTTCACCTATCCAGGAGTCAAGGACAAGGACCTGATCACAGTATTCCTGACTCTTATCCAAACCAATGACCGACACTATTTCCAGGTCGTGGCACAGCAACCGGATGCCACATATGAGATGGTCAGACGGATATTCCTCAGCCAATTTGGTAACCCTCATAAGAGATCAGTAGCCAAGAAACACCTGATGGCGCTGCATCAAGGGAACCAAACCTTCTCAGACTATTTGCGCACGTTTACGTCACTGGCTGCTTTAGCAGCAGTTGATCTGAACGATGTGTTAATAAAGGACAGATTTGTCAGCAGCATGGATCCAGATCTCCGCAGACAGTTCCAATTAAGATTCCTAACAGAGCAAGAAAGGAATAATCTGTCGTGGCAAGAAACCACACAGATACTGCTCGATTTGAATTATGTCGTTCATTCGAAGCAGCCAGAGACCTTTCATTATCGGGGGCAGAAGGAGCAGTCATCAGGAGGCCCAGTCAAAAAGGACAAGGACAGAGGGCGTGGCAAAAAGCCATATGACAAATCCAACAGGAATTGGAATCAGAACCAGAGTGGCAGTCAGAACTCCAATCAGAATCGGAGCAAAGGGAAAGGTGGAAAAGGCAAAGGGAAAGGAAAATCACAGAATCCTTCTCAGCCTTGCCAGCGTTGTGGTCGTACTAATCACGTCACAAAGGATTGTTTTTCCACCAAGACCCCAGATGGAAAAGATATCAAAGGCATGTCGCAAACGCGTGCACATGATGGTACGAATACTGTTGGGTCCGAACAATCTTGACACTCGCGGATAGACATAAACTCGTTCTTAACATTCACTCGTGTCGGCAATTATCCAGGCAGTCTTAACACAGCACAAGATCGTAGAGCTACAAAATTTTTGAAATTCTGATATTCTGAGATCGAACGCTAAGCTCTTACTGTATATGCAAGCCCAGATTTCCAACATCCCCCATCTGTAGCTGCTGCCTGCAGTAGCACATACTCAAATATGGGCTTGTTCAGCATACCAAGGCATGGAATCGATTGTTTGATATTCTGATACCATCGATATATCAGAATATCAGAATCAATTGATGCCTATTTGATACACAATCAAAATATTACAATCAATTGATACCCACCTCCGAGAATTACAATCGATTGATGCCTAATCCGAATTATCACCATCGATCGATTCTCGATTTGCATTATCACAATCAATTGATCGTGACCGTGGGACATATCAGAATCGAATGATATTTGCGCGTGACACGCAATCACATATCGATATGCAGTATATAACTCCCTAACCGATCCTTCATTCTTGAATTCTAGGCTTTTCATTCGTCTCTAATCTGGGTTCGCTGAAGTGTGTTTGAGATGAACCAATAAACATGCAAATGACACCCATCCTCAGATTGGAGGGGGCGTGTTGGAGGCTCTCGACTCGATTTGGTGGCATTCCAAAATCAAATTTTTTGGTCGCGAGGACCTCAATTTACAGTGTGACGGAGTGTCACGACTATTGACGAACTATCGACTGCCTGTGTGAATCAAGATGGGTAAACGTGGACGTGGAAGTAAGCCTAACCATGTGAAACTCGTCGCCCAAGGGAAAGGCCCTATCAAACGGACGCAGCAAACCCCTTTCGACCCTGCTGGCAGTGATGATATCGTTTACAGCGTGCGAGAGATTAAGGCAGAGCGGGTGGCAAAAGGCAACGCGCAATGGCTTGTTGGCTGGGAGAACTTTCCAGATGCGAAACACGACACTTGGGAGCCGGTAGAAAATCTAGCCGGCCTCGAGACCTTGATCAGCGAATTCCGGCAGCGGTTCAAGGAAGAGCAAGAACTCCTTGAAACACAAGCTGCTGCTGCACGAGGTCTCTCCGGCCGAAACTTTGCATACATACAGCTCATTCATAGACGAACACAATGATATATTGTTTGTTGTGATAGGATTGGTAAAACCCAAAATCTGATACCCATTAGGGCACAATTGGTGATCATGAATGGTATCGATAGGTATCGTTATCGTTCTCACTCGATAGGTTCGAAAAAATATCGTTATCGTTCGATTATAAAATTTGACTTATTCATCGTTATTTGATAAGTTCAAAAAATCACGATACCGAGCCTTGGTTGATATAGCCTCGGTAGAAATTTTGGGGTATCATATCAATTGATATTGCCTCGGTAGGAATCACTATCAATTGATGTGCATTTGCTAGAATTGCAATCAATTGATAATATAATGTAAAAATCACAATCAATCGATAGCTGACTTCTTTTATCACAATTTATTGATAGGACAATTTAGGATATTACTATTAATCAATTGAAAATTTGGAATAATCAAAAACTATCGATACTGCTTGTTCCAACCGATTCCATGCCTTGCAGCATACTGGGTCGTATCACCATCCGCCATGAACTTGCCCAAACTGAAAGTGAACATACCAATGCCTTCACCTTCTCCATCCTGTAACATCCTGGCTCTGACCAGAGGGTTCTTGAACACCAAAACCCACATGCATCTGCGGCCAATAGGTCCATGTTCTAGATGTCCATTCACATGCAAGCGTCCAGACTGACTCAATCGGCTGAAGTACGCAGCCCTGCTCTCGGTCATGTCTGTCAAATAGTAAGAAGGAACATGAACACATGCCACCACACGACTGGCCATAACTGCCAATGGAAACGCGATATCCAGCGCTGCAAACCAGGGCGAAGTCGCCACGGCATCACAGACACCATACTTCTCCTTCCATATGCGATAGTTACCTGGCTGAAGTGCGTCATGCGCCTCAGACCAACCCAGCTGAGAATTCCAGTCATTATTCATAAATCTCAATTGCGGCCATTGCTCCACCATCACCTCACTGATGACCCCAGTACCTGCCCATGGGTCCCACACGCCATCGATGGACTTCCAGTCCACCTCTGTCGCCAAGCGCCTCACCTCGGAAGGCACCGTGATGACCAGCTCAAGCCCCCACTGCAGTGCGCTAGCTTCGCGCACCTGAGCCTTGGTCATGTGTCTCAATTCTCCTCGCTTTTCAACTTCTTCTTCAGCCAAAGTAGGCACCAGAGGTGCATCCCTCAGTTGCCTTGCCATTGCTTTCTGTTCCCGGTACTTCTTGCTCAGCACGGTGCGATGGCCCTCATTCCAGTGCCCTGGCATGAAGATCTGCACAGCCTCGGAGAGCTTGTCCTATCTACACCAATCAATCTGATCTGGCACGTAGAGGAACATGTCCTTCTCCTCCAATAGCATCTCCCTTGATGAGATAGCATGCCATGGCTGAAATCTATCGCTCTTCACCACACGACGGGGACCCACGTCTGCTGGCAGCAGGCGCATGTCTGAGGACAGGGAAAAAAGGTTATCGAGGAATAGAAAAGTGCAAAATGGGGAATAGAAATTTCAATCTGTTTTTGGGGAATAGATTATATGTCACATGTAACCATGCTTAATTCAATCGAGCGCCAAAAAAAAAAAATACAAGCAGTTTGACGAGCACACTCCCCAACACTTCGCAGCCATGGAGGACCAGGAGGAGGAAAATTTGCAGTTCACTAGCCCCGGGAAGGATGGTCGAGAAGTTTATGAGGATTCCGATCCCGAGGATGAAATTGAGGAGCTCTGTAGGCGCAAGCGGACACGGACGCACGAGCGTAAAGAGTGGGTGGCCTTGCTAAGTGCTTCATCTTTCGATAGGTGTATGGAAAGAATTAAGGAGGCGTGTTCTGAAGGCTTCTCCAAGGCGGACAAACCTCACACAGCTAGGAAAACGGGCAATATTACACACAAGTTTAAGTGCTCGTTGTACAAGTCCAGCGGTTGTCAAGCGTTTTTCAAAATCATACAAAAGTCGAGCGAGTGTTGTGACTTGTTCCAGAGTGGAGAACACGATCACGCGGGATTCTTCAACAAAGGCTTGAACCCTCGAGTAAAAACCTATTTGGACACGCACTTGAAGATGGGCAAGGGGCCAAAGTCGGTGTTCCTAGAAATGAAGGACGACCTCAGCCACCCGACAGTACCGTCTTACAAAACAATCTGCAATTATGCCTACAACAATAAGTACCGAATTTGGGAAACTGAAGATATTAAAACCTACGGTAACTATATGCACGAGTGCGTGACAGCTAACTTGTTCGCCATCCCCATCACGGACCTCGACACCCCCGGGGTGTTGTGCATGTTTGACGGCCAAGTTCTTCTTCAAGACGGAAGCTACGCCGTTGTTCCTGCGTACAAGGATAACTCACGCAACAACTTACCTCCCTTGATTTTCCAAGCAACTTCTTGCTTGGAAATCATGGTAGCTTGGCGGCATGACAAGTGGAGGGAGGACCCAGCCGTTTGTGAACGGCGCCTACAGCAAGAATTTGAAAAACTCTTGGCGTCAGACGGTTGTTCCCACTTCCTGGAGCTCGCGTCCAATCTTTTGGCATGTCACGGGTGGAGTACCAAAAAGTCGCAATTCTACAAGGGCAAGCTAAACCTTCGGGCGCTTTTACGCAACTACCAGCAACTTGTTGAGGACTACCAACTTCAACAAAAACGAAAACGCTGGACCGTGATCTACACCACTTGGGAACTACTTCAAGTGTTGTCCACTAGCGACCACCGCTCTCGGGACGACACCTACAAGACCAACTGGAACGGCTTTCCCGTTGAGTTCGGCGGTACTTGCTGGTTGGATAAACGTTTCAGAATGGGCTACATGGCCTTGAAGTCCCACGAGGACGCCTTCGCCTCTGAGCTCGTGGACTTTCTCGTCCTTCGGGCGATACGCATTTCCTTTGGCGTTTTGTGGCAACCCAAGCTTCACACCCTTGACCACTCCCTAGCGTTTTACAACGCAAACTTGTCCCTACCCAAAACCGCTCAGGTCGTCTTCAATCACCTAGAGCGGGGAGATCGTGTTGACGAAACCATTAACGACGAAATCATAATGGTGGAGGACGTCAAACAAGGCATATGTTGGGCACACTGCAAGATGAAACTCAACGAAAAGTCTAGCATGTTTAACGACGCTAATAACGTCGAGAGCTTCAAGACGGGTGTTACCGGTGTTCACCGTATCACCCTCACTTCTGTGCGCACCGAAGCCTTCAAGTTGTTGATGTTGTCCTTCGAGGAGGAGGAGGAGGAGTACATCTGCTCGTGGTTCGTGGACTTTTGGTGGGGCCAATGGAGTGGTTGGGTTCTAGGGACGATGCCTCCTGGCAAACCTTCCACGCAAAATAGCCCCGAGTCCAACAATCGGTGGGCAAAGGCAGCTCTGTGCAACGGCAAACAGCTACAACTGGCTCGGTTTCATAAAAGTGCTATGAAATATGTTCGCAACGAAACTATTTTCGAGCGCGAACATCCTTTGCCTACTAGTCCAATTGTGCGACACGATATGTGGCGGGAGGCCCTACTCATGGTGGAAAGCAACGTCATGGAACTTATGACCAAGGCGACCCGCTTACCCCACCTACCTGACGAGGAGACCATGGTGTTCGTGTTGCCTACAATGAAGACCTTCAACAGTCTGAAATCGGTCACCATCGCGGACAAACGGAAAGAAATACTTGTTATGGCCGCTGAGTTCCTATCACTTATCCGTGATCCCGTGAACCCCCCCGCCAATGTGACGACGTTCAACGAGTTCGTCTCCCTATATGCCTCCTTCGTCCTTGTGCAGGCTTCAACAACCCCGACTGAGTATGTGCACTACACGTGCAACTGCCCTGAGTTCTACGAAAGTGGTGTGTGCGCGGACGTGGTGGCAGTGGGGTTATTCAAAGGAAAGTTCAAAGCACCTTTGGAAAAACAGCTCGACTTGATCGGTCGGATTCCCAAAGCTGGCCGACCAATGAAACCTACTTCTGCACTTCGGCGACAACCCCTTGGCAAGATCACCGGCAAGTTGAAGAGGCTAGCGGGGAAAAAAGCAAGTGACGCTATTGAGGAGGACGCAATGGACCGTGAGGTCATGAGCTCCCAAACCGTCTCGCACTCCTTGAAGTGCGAAATATGCATTAAGGCGACTTATGCAAGCAAAATGCTGGTGTGCGATGGTTGTGACAAAGGGTTCCACATGCATTGTATGATTCCTCCTCTCACACGAGTTCCAGATGGCTTGTTCATGTGCACAGTTTGCTTGTACCCGTAGACACATGCAAACATATAATCAATAGCGAATGAACATGTATTAACATACATATATTACAAAGTGTTCTATTGCTAGCTTGTGTTCATAAAATTGCATTGTGCTTCTTTCACAACAACTCGAAAGAGACCGTCAAAAAGTCTTGAGGTCCTTCGCGTCCAGAGCGTAAAGATGGCTTCTCCAAACCACGACATAGGTTTTGGCATAGCCGCACGCACTTGCTACACACGTGAAAAGACTTGTATTTTTCAACAAGCCCGTTATAGTTCCGAATTCCCTTGTACTTAGTGTTCACGCCCAAATACGTCTCGCGGAAAACGAGTCGCATGCTTGCGATCTCGTTGCACCACACCCAATAATTTTCCAACTTGCTTTGCCTTTCGGGACGGGGTCCAAGCATCGATGAAATACGCCAAGGCGACGCGAATTTTTCCACATGATCCTCTTCCCCGTATTCCTTCATTTTCACAAGTGCCTTATGCACTTGGCATCGCTCCGAAACGCGCGTCAAACATTGGTACGCGTGTGGATCTTGTAGAGGCGGGTACGGGCCGTCGCCCAACCCAAGCCAATATGTCCCAGCTTCTATAAGATGTTCTTCGTCCTTTTTCGCTCTACGAATGTTGCAAGGGGTGCACTCCACGGTTGCGGCCATTTTTTTGTTGCGTTTAATATGATAAATTAGCTCAAGTTGTTACGGTAAATTTACAAGACGGGTACGGTATTTTCTCTAAGTATTATCAGATGTGTTCCCAAAGTGACCAAAAACCGTTCGATTCCGAATCGAACGGTTTTTTGTCACTTTGGTAACACATCTGATAATACTTAGAGAAAATATTGTATGGTATTTTCGCTTAGTATTATCAGATGTGTTCCCAAAGTGACCAAAAACCGTTCGATTCCGAATCTAACGGTTTTTGGTCACTTTGGGAACACATCTGATAATACCTAGAGCAAATACCGTACAAGTCTTTTCAGTATAGAGCATTATCTTGAGCCCGAAATTCACGGCCGTGAATATCTGATTCACGGCCGTGAATCGCGGCTGCACTGCGTTCGGAAAGGCCTAAACCATACGGTGCATGGGGTTCGGGAGGGGCTACGTACGTTTATGTGAGTGCTGATGTGGGCTTGGTGACAACGCCTGAACACGCGCTATTACCGACGACCTGTGAATTTGTTCGGCATTTTCTCGAAGTATTTTGCGACGTGTTCCCAAAGTGACCAAAAACCGTTCGATTCCGAATCTAACGGTGTTTGGTCACTTTGGGAACACATCTGATAATACTTCGAGAAAATACCATACAGGTCCCTCCCCTCCCGAACGCCCTGCACCCGCGATTCACGGCCGTGAATCTGATATTCACGGCCGTGAATCTGAAATTCACGGCCGTGAATTCCGGGCTAGTGTAGCGACTTCCTCGTTTAGTAAACCTACCAAAGCCTAATACCTAACCCGATCTTTAAACAAATATGGCTTCGAATCAAGCTTCACGTTGCGAATGTGGCCAATTAAACAAGATGGGAAAGCTTATTGAATGTAGACAAGATCCCTCGACTATGGACCACGCGGGCAAACCATGCACACGATCTAAAAGAGGCAAGGGCGAGTTGAGATGCGCAAAATGCAGCGGTCAACAAAAAAAGAAAGAGCCTGCCGTCAAGGAAACATTTTTGGACGACTTTGACCGTACGCGAGCTATAGGTTTCGCTAACACCTTCGTGGTGTCTTTACCAGACGAGTCGCGAGAACATCTGGAAAGGCGGTATTCGTGTATGTGGAGGGAGGCCGTGAACAAGGTCCCGGACTGGAAAAATCTTCCTCCTGGGGTGGTAACCCTCACTGGAGGAAAGCTGGAGGTGTTTCACGAGTCCGCGAAACACGGGGGGGGGAAAGTGCAGACCGACTTCTACGAGCAATATCTCACGGACGAAGATCGAAAGCACTTGAACGTCTTCGTACACGAGTTGGAAACGAAGGTTATGGAAAATCTTCGTAAGGAGTACACAATCGAGAATCAAGCATTCTTAATCAACGACAATCTCGTTCGGGAGATTCAGGGGGCGCCTAATACGGTCCTCTCCACCCTTACCGGGTGGCAACCTTGGCACTTGGACCAGCCACTTAACCAACCTCTCACCGAACGCCCTCATCACTTGGCCATTGTGGCCTACCTTGGCCCATCATCCCCAACAAGGTTGTGTTGTGCACCAACACCGTCCTTCGACGCGTCGGTTGAGCTCCTAGGCCAATCGACGCAAGAGAGGTTGCAACTCAACTGCGATGTCCAATTCCACGAGCAGCGAGCCCTCATGCTCTCGAAGGAAACCCTCGACGCGTATGCGACGAACGTTGGGGGAAAGGATAAAGTGGGATTGGGCGACTGCGCGGTGGTGGGAGGGGTACACCAAGGGGTGACCAACGCGGATGGCACGCCCCGGGTGGTGTTCTCCGCCAACTTGGCGTTGAAGGGCGTGGCGTCCTACGACCCTGATGTTCAGCTGAACCCCGTGAACTCGGCCTTACATTGGGGTTATCTCGACTTCGTTACGAAGGAGTTCGTGAAGTACTTTCTAGCGGGCACAGACCTCACCAACACGGTGGACGAGGAGCATAAGAAAGTCCTGAAGGTTTTGGCACGCGATGTTGAGAAAGCCTTAGACAAAGCCGCGAAGGGACCCGTAGGGAAGGCACAAGCCAAGCGAATGCGTACATAATAGGCTTACAAAATGCTTTACTTTCAAGACGTGTATGCCATGCTTGGACACTAGCTCAATAGGTGAATAAACATGAACATTTACAAGTCTATGCATATTATTACTTGTTTTTGCAAACGAATATTATTTGTTTTACTTGCTCGTTATCGTTACTAGTCTGTGCTAATTCGTTATATTCTATATTAGCTCGAACTCGACGTTCAAACGTTCATAAATATTCAAACTTGCATTGCGCTCGTGCCTCTCGAGAGGCTGCACCATCCCTTGACATGTTTTAGCGCACTTAGCGCACAACTTGTACGACACAAGGGAGGTGAAGATATCTGTCGATTTTATTTTCCCATCCTCGGCGTTTCCATGGTCGTGGAAAACGATGCGAGTGGTTGCGCTCTCCTCGCACCATACCCACGCACCCTGCGTGCGGTTGAGGATAGCGTAGTGGTCGAGCATTGGGAACCAATCGAAAGGAAACTCTAATGGTTGCACGCCAGCCTCTCCATACTCCACCATGCATATGAGGACCTTATGCAACTCGCACCGCTTGTTGGGGCGAGTGAGTCCATAGTGGGGATCCTTGGTAGGGTTCTCGTCTTCCCCGCGCACCACGATGTGCTTCTGCCAAAGGGCTATGCAATTGTATGGGGCGGGTAGGTAGCCTCTGCAAGATTGATAATCCTCGTCCCTATTTATTATTCGATTCATTATTTTATTTGCGGGTGAAGACTAGATTTATCGATATTTCCTTGTAGGGTTTATTACCATGAGAAGGAACCATTATTATCTCTACGTATTTTCTCTAAGTATTATCAGACGTGTTCTCAAAGTGACCAAAACCCGTTGGATTCGTAATCGAACGGTTTTTGGTCACTTTGGGAACACATCTGATAATACTTAGCGAAAATACCGTACCCGTCTCTATATTTTTTGGTAAGTCTTTACTTTCAGATTCACGGGCGTGAATTTCCGATTCACGGCCGTGAATTTGAAATTCATGGCCGTGAATTTCCGATTCACGGCCGTGAATCGCGGCTGCGCTGCGTTCGGGAGGGCCTACACCGTGCACGGTGTATGGGGTTCGGGATGTTAATGTGAGTTAGGAAGTCGGCATGGTGACAACACGCGCTATTCTCTTCGACCTATCTGTCATTTTCCCTAAGTATTGTTAGACGTGTTCCCAAAGTGACCAAAAACCGTTCGATTTCTAATCGAACGGGTTTTGGTCACTTTGGGAACACATCTGATAATACTTAGCGAAAATACTGTACAGCAAACCTTCGCTAAGTATTATCAGATGTGTTCCCAAAGTGACCAAAACCCGTTGGATTCGGAATCGAACGGTTTTTGGTCACTTTGGGAACACGTCTAACAATACTTAGCGAAAAGTAAGGTTCGTTCCTACATAAAATCGAAACGAAAATATGCGTAAAGAAAAGTGTAACGATATATGCGATGCGAAAGAGCCTAGCCTACAAGACTTTCGCAAAGTACTCGCGCGTTTATTAGGACCATACGCGAAGTTAGGCGATAGCAAGCCAGAGTTTTGGCCAGAAGGTGTTAAGTATAAGGATGGGAAAACAGGCTACGACTACGGACGCGTAGACTTGACAACGATTTTCGAAGCGTATTGTGGGTATATTTTCAACGATACGTATTCGATTAATCAGGGGGGAATATCATTGGTGTTCAAAGCACTATTGATGGTTCGCCCTGTGGAGAGCGCCGCGCTTGGCACGACATGTGGTGTTGGCACATGTTGTGCCAAGCATAGTCGAGTTCTCGCATTCGACAAGTGGGTAGACAAGATAACAAGATGCGCGATATCTGAGAAGGTGTCAGAGGCTCAAGATTTGGATGAAGTACCGGAGGAGGAGGCAACGCATGTGGAGATGCCCCAACCAGAGCTAGAGAGAGAGCTTGAGCATGAGGAGTTGCAAGATGTAGAGGCAGAAGTGGCACACAAAATGCCAACAAAAAGAAAGCGAAGTGCGCTATCAACGAGGTGTGCGCGCCTTTCAAGTTATCCATTTGCAATTGATTTACCACGCAAATGTTGCAAGTCTACAAGTTTTTATCCCACTCTTAAAGGGCAATACACACCACTACTAGCTTTTTTCAAAGAAAGTTTCAAAGGCCTAAGGATATTTGATTTCTGCTGCGGACAAGCACCGCATTATGTGTACGAGAATCTTGTGGCGTTCAAGCCCAAGACAATTTTCCTGAGCGATCACAAGCCTGCAAAAGGGATAAGAAAACTTGATTTAGCAATAATAGACTGGGAACTTTTCAAACCGAAGATTGACGTAATTGTGTCGTCTTTACCTTATGCTAGAGGTTTGTGCGAACCGTTATTAGCAGCTTGCCTTAATTCAAAGGCGTCCGTGGTATGCTTGAAATTGTTGCATTCTTTCGAGCGACCAGTGGTGGGAGATAACAGAGCTGAATGTTTTAACAAGTTAGCTTTGAAGATCTTGTTACCCCCTGCGAAATACCCCGGGTATGACCGCAGCTTAGGAGACGTGGAAGCGTGGTACGTTTTTTCCAACTCAGAAGAAGCGAAAGAAATGATAGCAACAAAAGCCCAAGAGTTCCACACACATCTTTACAAGGGAATGGAAAGCAAGGGGAACGCACCTTATATGTATGATGGTGAAGCTTTTACCGTGGCCTCTTTCTTGACTAGAGGGATAATATTGTGGGAATCGCGGAGACAGGCGCAAGCGACTTCCAATTAGCGACTCGCCTAGGTTCAAAGCGTTGTGCGGAGAGCTAGAATCCGTGTTGCATGCTGAAACGTGCAAGCGCATCGAGAGGCGCGACAAAAAGGACGACCGCGATGAAGAAGAAGGCGCGGCTCCGAAGGTGGGTTGGAATCTTGGATGGTGGTTCAACATGGGGAGAACTGCGCAACAGTGGGGATTCGCCAAGAAGAAGGACGGGACGTCTGCGTTTAGCTTGAAGCATCCTTTTTTCAAGAACAGAGGCGTATATCTAGACGACCCTCTAGTGTCGAAGAGCAACCCATATTGGAAGAAGGAGATCTTTATGCTAGCAGGGGAACTATTGAAGTGTATTGATGCGAATTACCACGGCGTCCACGGGGATTGGTGTTTGTACGTATCGTGCATGATGAGCGACATGTGCGAGGTTGGTAGGCACACAGACAAGCACGACGTGTCACATCAATACAACATATTCCTAGGGAGGTTCGAAAATGCCGTTTACGAGGTAGAGTCGCCGTACAACGACGAAGTGAAGTGTTTTTTTGACACGCATAAAGTGTTTAAATCCGACGCAAGGTGCAAGCATAGGATCAATTCTGCGGGCTTCATAGGAGTGCGCTATTGTGTAACCTTCTACAAAATGTACGATCGTACACAGAAGAAGGAAGATCCTATATTTTGGCCGCCTACCTATATCTAAAGAACTAGTATCCGTGGGGAGAAGTTGTCTTCAAAGTATTCCGGGCTCAAGCCCTCTCCACAGTCTACCCGACAAAACTTAGTTGAACTCACTCCTGTATCCGTATTAATAGAACACCATTCACGCCGAAGAGCGGCAAACTTGTTATGCGCTAAGATCATAGTAGCGCAAGCGTTGCAAAGCTTGCAAAGTGTAGTACCTTTCTGCCGGATAGTAATTTGCGAGCCCGCACAACAATAGTGCGCACTGCGATGCTCACGGGAAGCAACCAAGCAAAACCAATACAAAGCTCGGGATAGGGACTGAGCGTTGAACGCACGCTTCGACATAAGCACTTTCAGGAACGACTGCATAATGTCTTGCATTTGCCAGTTCGCGACGACGTTATTGTAATGAAATGGAGGATACGAGCCCGTAAGCAAGTGTCGTTGGCAAGGTAGGTAGTTGAAGTTTCCTCGACTTGGAACAAGCTTGCCCCAAGGCATACCCTCCGTGTGTTCTATATACACATAATCGTTTTGAAAGTCCCAAATAGGGGTACGGTCCCTATCTTGACTTTCCCATACCTTTACCGACTCTGTATGCTTGAATCGAAAGCCACAATTCTCGACATAGGTATCAAGCCCTGTGCCGTTTAAGGCGGTTAAGTGGAAGAAAGGGTGTTCCTTTGTGGGGTGAACACGCGTGGCATGTCTAGTACAACGACGCCCGCCATTATCGCAAGAAAGACACACCCTAGTGTACTTTTTCGGAGGCTTCCTCATGTTTGCAAAACGAAAGTGAACAGATGGGTGGGGGGGGGAAATTTAAACGCATTATTAAAAATGTAAACGCAAAATTTTAGACGCATATGCATGTGTCACAAACCTATTCCCCAAAAACAGATTGAAATTTCTATTCCCCATTTTGCACTTTTCTATTCCCGAATCATTATGCTACCTGAGGACAGCTTCTCATTCAATTGCTGCTCCTTCATCCCCAATCTGTCCTCCAGGACACAAGAGCTCTTGGCTTCCTGGGTCTGTACCTCAGCGCTAGCAGCTTGCATCCTCGTGCCTGAGCACCTAGGACATAGCCACTCGCCTTCTGGTACTTCATCCAATGCTGGGGTAAGACACCACAAATGGTACCCCTTGTTGCACGCGTCGCACAACAACATTTCTGCCTCCCCATCAGTCTTCCTGCACACCTCACATGCAAGGTGCCTGCTGGGCACGGCTGCACTGCAGTCATACTGGTCCTTCACCTGCAGGTGACATGGCGCGATGCTCTGCACAGTGCTCTTTCCCCTTAACTTGGTGGCGTCCTCAAGCACCACAACACCATCTCGCTGTATCTTGACCAGCTTCAGAATGGCGGACTTGGTCGCGACTTCCATGCCGCTGCGAGGTTTCTGCCTGATGTAGACGAAGTCCCTCACTTTAAACTGGTGTGGCTTAGGCTCAATGCCCCCACCCCTTCCTCCTTCATAATGTAAAGTATCACGATGCTGTGCAACCTCCAGGCTGCAGCCAGCGTGCACCATCAGCCGCCTCACTACCTGTGCTCTCAGGAGGAGGTCCTTGACCCGGGCGTCCTTGTCATCTTTGACCTCTGGACTGAAATCCATGCTGGGCGCTTGCTTCAGATCTGGCGGCACCACTGCTTCTTGGGCAGACAACAAGGTGAACGGCGCCACTCCTGTGGACTCTTGGCGTGTTGCATTGTAGCTCAGCACGAGCGGCCAGAGCTGTTCATCCCACTCATAGTCGAGGCCCTTCTCCAAGGCGATCTTCTTGAAGCAAAACTTCATTGTACGCACCACTCGCTCGGTAAGCCCGTTGCCTTCTGGAGAGTCTGGCGAGGTGACTCGTCTGTCTATCGGTCAGTCTCTGCATAGCTGCTCGAACTCACCCTCGAACTCCTTGCCTCCATCCACCAAGCACTCTGCTGGCGCACCGAACACAGCCAGGACATGACTGCGAAATGCCGCCGCGATGGTCCTTGCCTCCTTGTTGGGAACACACACTATGAATCTGGTGTAGTGCTCAGTCATGATGAGCACCCTGTTGTTGCCAGCCTTGGTCTCCCTCCTCGAAGGCCATGCCAAGTCCAGCGACCAACGATACATGAACGACACGATCTCGAGGGGGGACAAACACGCCTCCTCTCTTGCGTAGTGGGTCTTCACGCGCTGGCAGGTTTCACACTGAGTAACCACAGCCTCCACGTCCTTCTTCAAGTCGGCCCACCAATGGCACTGCCACAGAAGATGTTGCGTACGTCTTATTCCCCAATGGCCAGTTCTGAAGTGGTATTCCTTGACCAATGCAAGACGGTCAGCAGGCTTGGGTATTCTCACCTCCTTGCCCGACAGCGTGATCATGTAGATCTCGTCCGTAGCCTCATCCCATCGATGTCGTGCTGCGCGTCTCCTCACACGACGAACTTCATCCTCTGGCAATCTCACGCTGCCATTGGACTTCAACCATCTGAGGCACCATGCGTCGTCATGCACATCTCGATGCTTGTCACGGTCGGCCTGCTGTTCAGCCACACTGGCCATCAAGTCCGCGAATCTGGTGGTACATGCCAACCTGGGGAGTCTCATCTCCGCATCTTTGCCAGGCGGACTCCAAGCAGGCACGTCAACGCGCGCTGCTGGAGTTGCGCCCTCCTTCACGAAGTGGCTCTCGTGCCTCTGGCGATACTGCTCGATGGCGTAGAGCTGCCACTCCTTCTTCTTCTTCTTCTTCTTCTTGGTTCCAGCCTTCTGTCGCTGAGCCCCAATTCCTTCTGCACCTTTCTGCCCTTGTGAGCACATTATCTGCAGCTTCTCTTCCCAGTCACGGTGACTCATGGTCTTCGCCACCTGCTGAGTATATGCGTTCGAATTCTCAACCCATTCCGCCAGCAAAGCTTGCCTCTGCTGAAGGTCCGACCTCGCGTGGTCTGCCCAGTTGTTGTCTACAGCGATAGGCTGTCCTGGGGAATTCTCCGCCTCTGGGGACTCCTCGCTGTGAGGAAGCCCCTTCCTGCTTGCTTCTGCGACTGCCATCAGCAGTTCCATGGCCCTGCGATCCATGGCCAGGCCCAGAATGCTCGCCAATTCTACGTCGTTCAGGCCATCAGCCATGCGTAGCTCACTTGCGCTGTAGCCCATGGCTAGCGCCTTCTCGTCGAGGTTCACTTCTCGGGATTCTTCCTCGGTGTCCTCATCGTCATGGTTGCGCACCACGGTGCCCATTCTTGCTCTTCTGAATGCTCTCGACCCTTGCGTTGCCATGATGGTGGGAAGAGCCCTCAGCGGTTCCCCCACCACGTTCACCACGTAGTGAGGCTCTCGTGCCTCTGGCGATACTGCTCGATGGCGTAGAGCTGCCACTCCTTCTTCTTCTTCTTGGTTCCAGCCTTCTGCCGCTGAGCCCCAATTCCTTCTGCACCTTTCTGCCCTTGTGAGCACATTATCTGCAGCTTCTCTTCCCAGTCACGGTGGCTCATGGTCTTCGCCACCTGCTGAGTATATGCGTTCGAATTCTCAACCCATTCCGCCAGCAAAGCTTGTCTCTGCTGAAGGTCCGACCTCGCGTGGTCTGCCCAGTTGTTGTCTACAGCGATAGGCTGTCCTGGGGAATTCTCCGCCTCTGGGGACTCCTCGCTGTGAGGAAGCCCCTTCATGCTTGCTTCTGCGACTGCCATCAGCAGTTCCATGGCCCTGCGATCCATGGCCAGGCCCAGAATGCTCGCCAATTCTACGTCGTTCAGGCCATCAGCCATGCGTAGCTCACTTGCGCTGTAGCCCATGGCTAGCGCCTTCTCGTCGAGGTTCACTTCTCGGGATTCTTCCTCGGTGTCCTCATCGTCATGGTTGCGCACCACGGTGCCCATTCTTGCTCTTCTGAATGCTCTCGACCCTTGCGTTGCCATGATGGTGGGAAGAGCCCTCAGCGGTTCCCCCACCACGTTCACCACGTAGTGAGGCTCTCGTGCCTCTGGCGATACTGCTCGATGGCGTAGAGCTGCCACTCCTTCTTCTTCTTCTTGGTTCCAGCCTTCTGCCGCTGAGCCCCAATTCCTTCTGCACCTTTCTGCCCTTGTGAGCACATTATCTGCAGCTTCTCTTCCCAGTCACGGTGGCTCATGGTCTTCGCCACCTGCTGAGTATATGCGTTCGAATTCTCAACCCATTCCGCCAGCAAAGCTTGTCTCTGCTGAAGGTCCGACCTCGCGTGGTCTGCCCAGTTGTTGTCTACAGCGATAGGCTGTCCTGGGGAATTCTCCGCCTCTGGGGACTCCTCGCTGTGAGGAAGCCCCTTCATGCTTGCTTCTGCGACTGCCATCAGCAGTTCCATGGCCCTGCGATCCATGGCCAGGCCCAGAATGCTCGCCAATTCTACGTCGTTCAGGCCATCAGCCATGCGTAGCTCACTTGCGTTGCAGCCCATGGCTAGCGCCTTCTCGTCGAGGTTCACTTCTCGGGATTCTTCCTCGGTGTCCTCATCGTCATGGTTGCGCACCACGGTGCCCATTCTTGCTCTTCTGAATGCTCTCGACCCTTGCGTTGCCATGATGGTGGGAAGAGCCCTCAGCGGTTCTCCCACCACGTTCACCGCGTAGTGAGGCGCGCGGTCTGTTCTTATCACTGCTCTGGGCTGCCAGCCCTTGCATAGGATTGACGATACAACTCGTCCTTCTGGTCGGCTCGGGGTTTATTCCGGATTAAATCTTTGACATTTTTGGATTAACTTTTTCTTCCGGTTAGATTTGGATTAACTTTCTAAGTGACACCATCGAATGACACGATCACATTCCGCCATCATCCGCCAGGATCGATATTGGGCACGAAGTGGGAACTGATTATGATTCCGCGCGATCGAGATGTCATCATCAGACCTGAGACAGGTCCGAGGTGCACATGGTAAAACTGCGAACGGAAGGTCAATGGCAAAGGGAAAGGCGAAGGGTTTGAGATTTAGCGGCAGTAGGAATAGTTTTCAGAAGCATATGAAAAGTATTCTAGTGCTTCTGAAAACTATTCCTACTTCTTCTATATCCTAAACCCTTTGCCTTGCCTTTTACTGCTGCACGCGACCGGCAAGCATCTTTGAAACTTCCGAGTTTCAAAGATGCGTTTTGTATTTTGGGTGCACCCTAAAATTACGAAAAAGCCGAGCGCTTCCCGTTTGTGCGGGATATTCACATGTATTCCATGGAATATTTCATATGAATTAACACACATGCACACGCAGGGGAAACCCTCGGCTGTTTGGCATCTCTGGGTTTGGGTTTGTGTTCGAACCCAAACCCAAACCCAAAACATCTGCCTTAGAAATAAATTGCGCGTGCACCTTCGGTGCGATGGGCTGCATCCCGAGAACTGCAATTCGGCTCATAGTAAGCTGCCACGTCATCACATCGACCGAACTGTGATACGAACTGGAACACGAATCGTCAGGTGACGATCTGATTTCAAGTGGGGAGATATGTTAGGGATCGCGAGCAGTCATCAGATGTTGGTGCGTCATCGAAGCTGCCGAATCGCGATCCGTAATTATATCAGAAACTGAATGAGTACCACTGAATGCGGGTCGATGTCATCATCAACCCGCGTAGCTCAGTTGGTAGAGCGACTGTGATTCAATCAGGAGGTCATGGGTTCGAGTCCCGTCGCGGATATCATTTTCGCCGCGATGGATTACGCTCGACCCATCTCAAACAGTGAAAAATCCCATCACTATTTATAGAGCCCTAAGATGTGGTGCTCAAACGCCTGCGTCACATCGCTGCACACCGAATGCGACGGAGAAGGCGGGCACCGTAAGGTGAGGCCGGCCGGCAGCCGGGACGCTCTCGACGCGGAAACGACATGGGAGGAAGTCCCGTGGCGCCCAGTGGAAGGAGCAGACGCGCGTGCAGCGTTGCTCGCGTCTGGCCGTCGGTCAGCCACACTGCCAGAAGGCTGGCGCCGCTGTCGCGCAGGTTGGTCACGGACCTCATCCACATTCCTCGTCCATATCTCGTCCATATGCTCAGGCTTTTCGGCCACTCGAGCCTGTCGATCGGACGGCGCAGCCCTTGGAAAAAGGTGTGCCTCAAGGGACTCCAGCGCTGCCAGTACCCACGGAGTGGCGACGCTCTTGATCCCCCACAACAACTGCGTGAACTTGCGGTCGTCTCGCGTGAGGTACTCATTCGTAAACTGCGCTTGCCAACGCAAACACCGATCCTGGTTCAGGAAGATGTAGTACACCGGCTTGGCATGCGGGTGCTCCATGCAGCGCAACACATGCGCCGACCCTCGCTCCACGTAGGCGCACAGTGACCCCACGACATTCCTTGCATGCTGACCCTCACGCCTCGACCCCGAACCATGGTTTATCAGATCGGCATAGGCTGACGTGACCGCTTCCAACAAGCCGGAAGATGCCGTTTGTCCCCCCAGAGGGAGGCGCCAGCCCTGATGTGCGCAAGAGATCGTCTTGTCGTGCTTCCTAGCGACCTTGTTAGAGACTCCTGGATGCGTCCGCAGTCGGAGACCTCGTTCACTAAAGCACACGCCCAGCTCATACATGACCTTGCAACCTCGGCAGAGGTTCACGCTAAACTTCACCACGAAGACGGTGAGGTTGCTGCGATCCTTCAATGCCTTCACGTCCTCCACGGTCAGAAACTTGTGCAGCGAGCGGTCTGTCACGCGCGTGGCCTTCTGTACGGCACTCCAATCTGACCCCGATGGGGATGGAGGTGCCCTCGCTGGGGACGGGGGTAGCTGCCGTGCCCGAGCCGGACTCGAAGGTGTGGAAGGCACGCTTCCTGGGGAACGTGCTCGTGCACCACGCGGGACTTTGATCGAGTTCGCCCATGAGCCCTCGTTGGTCAGCAGGCGATGCGGGCGGCGACCTGGCACGAGAAGGGCCAACGGCGGGGCCTGAGGGCCCAGCTGCTGCGGCGCGAGCGGGTGAAGGCGACGACTCACGAGGATTGCCCACCGGCCCATTGTCGTCGGATACCGGCGATGGCGTCGTCGAGTAGCCTCTGCGTGGCGGCGACTTCGCACGTGTCAACCTGCCGGGACTGAGGGATCTAGCCCGCGACGGCCCAGCAGCTGCCCGAGGTGACTCAGCGGCCGTCCGAGACGGTCCTGCGCCCACGGCAGGCTCAGGTGGTTGTGTCAGGACCCGCTTGGTGACCATCGTGTTGTGGGGTGGTGGTGGCCTGCGTGCTGCGCCTGCTTCGATCGCAGCGTACCCCTCTTGCTCGGTGTTCACCCACTTGAGCATCCTCCTGTACTCCCCCAATCGTAGGTACTCCTGGGCGGCTGCATTCTCGGCGAACACCCTGCCGGGTCCACCAAGGCCATCTTCCACCGGGTAGTATCTGGTCTTGGAATCCAACGAGACTAGCTCCAGGGGTAGCCAATCCGGACCGTGCCTAGCCCACTGCTGGAAGATACCCTCAGAGAGGGATTCCACATCCACTGGGCAAAGGTACCTGAGCAGCTAATATGCCCAGACACCAGTGCGCTCGTACCAGTGAGGAAGCTGGAGCTCTTGCAGCAACTCCTCGCCATTGAACACAAACGCATGATCCAACGTGGAGCGCATCAAGTCGAGGTACTGCGTGGCCATGCTTGGCTGGACGCAGAAGACGCGCTCCTTCAGATCCCACATGAGGGTCCCCGTCACCACTAGTCACCACTGGGGTACTTCAGCAGAAGTCGAGCCTCGAAGTACTCCTTTCCTTAGGCAAAAGGTTGTTTTTGGATTAACTTTTTGACATTTTTGGATTAAGTTTCTTTTTCGGTTAGATTTGTATTAAATTTCTCAGTGACACCATCCGAATGAACTTGAACGCAGCAGCGGCACTGAACCGTCATCGTCATTTCGCCGGATCCGAGGTGCACATGGTAAAACTGCGAACGGACGGTCAAAGGCGAAGGGAAAGGCAAACGGTTCAAGATTTAGCGGCAGTAGGAATAGTTTTCAGAAGCATATGAAAAGTATTCTAGTGCTTCTGAAAACTATTCTTGCTTCTTCTATATCCTAAACCCTTTGCCTTGCCTTTTACTGCTGCACGCGACCGGCAAGCATCTTTGAAACTTCCGAGTTTCAAAGATGCGTTTTGTATTTTAGGTGCACCCTAAAATTACAAAACAGCCGAGCGCTTCCCGTTTGTGCGGGATATTCACATGTATTTCATGGAATGTTTCATATGAAATATACACTTGAGCACGAAGGCATCGGCCACGCGTCTTTGAAGCTAACGAGTTTCAAAGATGCGTTTTTGGTCATTTGGGTGCGCATACCCAAATAACAAATCAGCCGAGCGCTTCCCGTTGGCGTGGGGTATCCAACGCTTGAATGTTGAATATTCATTATAATATGAGTTAGCATACGAGGTTGCAAAGGCATCGGGACAGAATCTACGAAACTGTCCTATGCCTTTGGGTTTGGGTTCGAACGTACCCAAACCCAAAGATGGCAAACAGCCGAGGGCTTCCCGTGCTTCCTAGCGCACGAAACTTGGCACAAATACTGCCAAGATACATATCTTTAAGTTACCTGAAGCTCAAGGCTTCAAGTTACTTGTGCGCGAAACGCGCAATTTGTTTCTAAGGCAGATGTTTTGGGTTTGGTTCGAACGTGAACCCAAACCCAAAGATGCCAAACAGCCGAGGGCTTCCCGTGCGTCCTAGCGCACGAAACTTGGCACAAATACTGCCAAGGGATATATCCTTAAGTTACCTGAAGCTCAAGGCTTCAAGTTACTTGTGCGCCCAACGCGCAATTTATTTCTAAGGCAGATGTTTTGGGTTTGGGTTTGGGTTCGAACACAAACCCAAACCCAGAGATGCCAAACAGCCGAGGGTTTCCCCTGCGTGTGCATGTGTGTTAATTCATATGAAATATTCCATGGAATACATGTGAATATCCCGCACAAACGGGAAGCGCTCGGCTGTTTTGTAATTTTAGGGTGCACCCAAAATACAAAACGCATCTTTGAAACTCGGAAGTTTCAAAGATGCTTGCCGGTCGCGTGCAGCAGTAAAAGGCAAGGCAAAGGGTTTAGGATATAGAAGAAGTAGGAATAGTTTTCAGAAGCACTAGAATACTTTTCATATGCTTCTGAAAACTATTCCTACTGCCGCTAAATCTTAAACCCTTTGCCTTTCCCTTTGCCTATGACCTTCCGTTCGCAGTTTTACCATGTGCACCTCGGAGCGGTGCGGTGCGGTGGCACCTCGGATCCGGCGAAATGACGATGACGACCTGTCTTACATCGTTTTGTCTCCATATACTATTTATCTTATGCAAAATTTTTCGATGTAATCGCCGCGGTCATGATGACCCAAAAGGCTACATCGCGACCGTAAATATTCTGTCAGACTGTATCTGCACCATCAGATTCCGTATTCTGACAGGTGGGTAACTCGAAACCGACTAAATGTGCATAATGCCGTTTAATGTGCATGTACGCTTCCGGTCAAAGCTGTGCTAAGGTCAACTTTTCACGGCGGTTCGATCTATCGGAAGGGTTTCTTCTCGTTCGCAGGATTCCCGCCTGCTAACGAGAGCCCTAGGGTAGGGGTTCCCGCCCGATCGTTTCCGCCTTTCAATTTGGCGCATGATGCCTGAGATTTGAAAGATTTCCTTCCGATGAATCTTTCAAACTAAAACTTTTCTCTCCGATATACTTCAAGTTTCACTCGAAAACATATCGTCAACGTTACATTACGGTGGGTACGTTTATCGCTCAGGGTTCGCTTTGATCCGCTGCATTATCCGCCTTGCAGTATGGCGCATCCAAAAGTGGATAAGATGTATGAAAAATATTCCGAAAGTGTTTCTCAAAGACGCAGAAAAGTTTCGCTTAAACGAAACCCTTCTGGCCGTTTTGCGCTCAAAGAAACAGCAGATCAATCTGCTAGTTCTGAAGCGCCATCCCGGATGTGCCGCGGGGCTCGAAGCGTGTGAACCAAATGACCAAATGAAACACAGATGCACACATACAGCGTTGAAAATATGTTTAAATCGTTGTTATTACTATTTCTTAGCGTTCCCTTCGGCAGGATACTGAAGGGAATGCCGTTTTGCGGATGCCGGTTCCCGCTTCCGCCACACGAAGCGGGGAATCCGGGATCTGCTTCCAGTGACCGAATCTGTGCGGGGATGCTTCCTAGCGATCATAATACCTTATATTAAACATTATTCGCTTCTAATATATCGCGAAGAGTTATCAATCTCTTCATTAATCTACCCTGCTGCACTAGGTTTTCACAGTGTAGAGCGCTTAAGAAGCGCGAACGGAAGCGGACAGATTCCAGAAAGATACCGGTGCGATTTCAATAACGGTTTAGATGTCCTTCCGATGTAATCGAACGGCTGTACGGAATTTGTAAACAATGAAAAATATAATTCGCATCTGAGGATTTTCATTACACTCTTAATACGCCGTACGGCAGTTTGCCAGAGTTCTCCATCATTATCTTCATCCACGAAAGCAGTCGGATCAAGAACTTGCTAAATCCAGATCGTTTAAAGTAATTTATATTTCGGGTATATTCGATGCATCTTGAGTCAGAAGATGGTGTATTTAGTAGAGTTCATTACACATGAAAATCGCCGTATGTCTGTGTCTCAGGTCTGATGACACTGCACATTCGCGCGGAATCAGTTCCCACTTCGTGCCCAATATCGATCCTGGCGGATGATGGCGGAATGTGATCGTGCCATTCGATGGTGTCACTTAGTACCGGAATATCCAAGTACACTAGATATCAGAAAGTCCCGTACTCGTGTGGATAAACTCTATAAGATAAATAAACCCTAAGCTAGATATACCCGGAACGGTCTCGGACGGTCTCGGAGTCTAGCCTACCTGTGACACAGCGTGTGTCACAGTACGAACTACAGATCAGTCAGCAGTCCAGTGTTGGTCCTAGGGATCTGTCATAGGGGCCTGACCGGGACTCCCAGTCAGGGCTGCCTATACAGATTTCAGCACACCACCCCAGCATTGTGGGTGGTGACTGGCTAGGAGAGTCAGAAAATGTAAAGCTGTAAGTGTTAGGGCAGGAGCCAGGGTGACAAGGTTGTGAGATATAATATAACGTATTATATCGGGTGCGGTCACTGAATATCTTTCATACAAGTGTAAACTCATTATAAGAGATAAACGAATATAACGTGTCTGTGACCTAGGGATCTGTCACCTAGTACTGTACGAGTACTGGTACAGCTAACGGGAGTCAGAATAGTTATGACCTACGGGTCACTGAATCCAGCAAAGGCCTAACTGCTAATCTAACTGTGCAATTCTGATACACAAATTAGAACCCTCTAGCTAGCACAAGAGCAGAAACTCACAGGCAATTAAGGTCCTGCTAAACTACTGAAAGGCTCTGTGTCAGCAAGTCAAATTTAAGATTTCAAAGGTGTCAAAGTAAAACCATAAACCAGATTGAAGAAGTCTTTGAGGTCACAGGAGTTCTGCACACCACCATGTTGGTGTGCCTCCAGAGTGAGCAGGAAGTCAATCGACAGTACCAAAGTAGTCAGCGGTGGCCTCACGGAAGTCCATCCCATAATAGGAAGTAAAGTAGCTAGCACCGTAGTAGTGCTCCACATCCAGAGGTCCGCTCTCATGTAATGCCATACCGTAATAAAATGCCATGCCGAAGCCCAAATCCGCTTGAGCTAAATCCTGAAATGCTAGCAGGCTCAGAGTGTCAGGAGGCTCGGGCGGCTGAAACGTTGGCACATCGTGAGCCAACAAGAAACCCTGAGCCGGGTTCATCGAATCAACAAAATCATTCGTAGAGTAAAATGACGGAGCCTCCCAATCGAGATTGCTGAAATCTGTATAGGCAGCCCTGACTGGGAGTCCCGGTCAGGCCCCTATGACAGATCCCTAGGACCAACACTGGACTGCTGACTGATCTGTAGGTTCGTACTGTGACACACGCTGTGTCACAGGTAGGCTAGACTCCGAGACCGTCCGAGACCGTTCCGGGTATATCTAGCTTAGGGTTTATTTATCTTATAGAGTTTATCCACACAAGTACGGGACTTTCTGATATCTAGTGTACTTG
Organism: Cymbomonas tetramitiformis; assembly: GCA_001247695.2. Classification (NCBI taxonomy): domain Eukaryota; kingdom Viridiplantae; phylum Chlorophyta; class Pyramimonadophyceae; order Pyramimonadales; family Pyramimonadaceae; genus Cymbomonas; species Cymbomonas tetramitiformis. The sequence continues at coordinate 53,224 of LGRX02030116.1, forward strand.
GATATTCCGGTAGATCGTGGCCCCATCCACGTTTTCTTTCCACTTGCTATCTTGGCCATGATTGGCTAAGCAGCCGCTTGAAGAGGTGGTGCGCACTTGCGCGTTTGGGTGCGACTAGGATTTGGGACGTGGCTTTACGGTAGACGTCTTTTACGGCCGCGAGTCATGGGCACCGCGCGTTGCTATTGCTTGGTTTTGGCAATGTTCATTTACGTTATTCTACCTGCACTGATCCCGCTGGTTCACGTATTTTGGGCTGGTGCTCCGGACACCTTCGACCACACCGACATTTGCAAGTGCCCCACGCTCTTTTCGCCGCTCCGCACGTTCTGCCGTTACGTCTTCGTTCCATTTCCGCCACAACACCCAAACGTGCTGCCGCGCATCATCTTTTCTCTGGCTTTCAAAAGTATGGCAACATCTACTCGAGCTCGCAAACGCCTATTGAAGGACTCCGATTTGGACGCCTCAATACGGCTTTTGGATGCGGTTCGGGACACTCCGACCGCTAGCACCCCACCTGTGGTGCCCCCTGCTGCTTCCAGCAACTCCGACACCGCTGTCGCGTTGCGGAAGCACCTAGTCGACCAACATGCCACGGTTGACGCGGTGTACAAGGGGCGTTTACATCGGGCTTGGGCCAAGGGTATCCGCGAGGATATCCTTGGTTCCAAGAAACATCATTATCGTGGCACTGACGACGCGGACCGCCTCTCCGAGCTGGTGGTGCAGCTTCGTACCGAGTTTCAGTCCGCTGGGCTGGATTTGACTCCCTTTGACCTCGACGACCCCACCTCTCTGGTTGTCGAGAAGGTTAATGGGCTTCTCTACGACGTGTTGGCCCTCGTCGTGGAGCGCAACTCTGTGGCGGACACCTGGCTTCGCGGTACGGACTCCTCGGCTGACCGAGATGGACGTCGTGCCCTTGTCGACATCATCAAGGGGAGCGTGCCTGCCGCGCTACGTGAGAGCCACCAGCAGGAGCACGCGGCTCTACGTTATCCCGCAGGCGTTGACCCGCAGCCCATCTTGGCTCGTGAGCAACGTCTGGTGCGGGATAACCGTGCTCCTGACTGGCAGCCCACCGACGAGACCCGCAAGCTGTCGCTCTACAACCGCCTCGACCCGGTCTTCTACGCGGCGGTGAAGGTGCGGTACCCGCTTGCGGGTGACCTCGGCGGGGTCACTCTCCGCTCGCTCCAGGCCCTCGTCGTGGCTATCTTTCAGGCCTGGGCGCAGTCGGACGATGGGGTGACAGTGCGTGAAAAGCAGACGCTGGGGGCGGGCGGCAAGCCCTCCGCGCTTATCACGTCGTCTGAGTACGCCGTTCTCCTCGACGAGATCGCCGCCTTGAAGGCGCTCGTGCAAGGCAATCGTGCGGGCGCGGCCCAACGGCAGCAACAGCAACAGCCGCGGAGTAAGCAGCATCCGCGAGGCCATCGGGTGGGTGTGCACGCGGCACCGCCTGTGGGGTTCGACAGGGACAACATGAAGGCGAAACCCCTCTGCCACCGCTGCCGGAAAGCGGGCAAAGGTGACACCTATCACGCGTACCGCGACTGCCCTCTTGGTGGGCGCCAGCATTCGTCGGCCACGGCAGCGGCCTTCTGCATTCCTATTGAGGAGGAGGATGCGGAGGAACTCCACACCTTGGCACTTGTGCAGGTCTTCCAGGAGGCTGCGGATGATGGTCCGGAGGCCTTCGCCCGTGCGACGTCGGCTTACGGTCCTCCCGCTGTGCTTTCCGCGGGCGGTGTTGGCGGCATCGACGTGTCGGCCTACGGCTTCAGCGTGCAGCCTGCGGCCGACGGCACGGGCGACGAGGACATCCTGCGGCGGCTTGATGCCCTCACCACTGAGGTTCAGGCCGCCCAGGAGAAGGTACATTACACTCACGCGTCCTTTGTTCCTGGGAGTGCGGTTGAGGAGCATGCATCGGCTCTGGTGTGTGGCCCTGCCGCTGCGGCGGGGATCACACCGGAGGGGCAGGTTCCGGCAGGTGGTGCGGCGGCATCGGCGTCCGCCGTGCCGGCCCCTGCTATGCCTGTTTCGCAGGTAAAGGATGTACAGCCCGCGCCAACTCAATCGGCGCGGGTAACCACCACGGAGGCGACCTGCGGTGAGTTCGGAGGCTTCGTGCAGACGGTGAATCACGCCGCCGTCCACCCGTCTGACCTGACGGGCTATGACACGGACGACTACGAGGATTTCGCCGACGGTACTTTCGCGGTGAAGCCACGGGCTCCGGCCAGTACTATCGGGTGCGGTGTGCCGCCTTTCGGCTTTGGCACGCCGGCAATCGGCGCTCTCGCGGTGCTCTCTCTCTTCTGTATTTCTTTTGCAGGTGTAGCTGTTTCAGCTTCCACGGCTTCTGCTGTGTCGGCATGTGCACCGGCTACGGAGATGCCTTCGCCTGGTGGTAATCTCGATTGGGAAACTCCGTCATTTTACTCTACGAATGATTTTGTTGATTCTGTGATCCCGGCTCAAGGTTTCTCGTTGGCTGACAATGTGCCACTGCTTGAGCCGCCTGAGCCCCCTGACATCTTTCAGGACCTTGCTCGGGCAGATTTGACTTTCGACATGGCCTTCTTTTACGGTATGGCTCTACATGAGAGAGGTCCGTTCGGGAATCCTCCCTTCGGATCGGACTTAAGTGAGGCCGCCGCCGACTACTTTGGTGTTGTCGATTGACTTCTTGCTCACTCTGGAGGCACACCAACATGGTGGTGTGCAGAACTCCTGTGACCTCAAAGACTTCTTCAATCTGGTTTATGGTTTTACTTTGACACCTTTGAAATCTTCAATTTGACTTGCTGACACAGAGCCTTTCAGTAGTTTAGCAGGACCTTAATTGCCTGTGAGTTTCTGCTCTTGTGCTAGCTAGAGGGTTCTAATTTGTGTATCAGAATTGCACAGTTAGATTAGCAGTTAGGCCTTGTCACCCTGGCTCCTGCCCTAACACTTACAACTTTACATTTTCTGACTCTCCTAGCCAGTCACCACCCACAGTGCTGGGGTGGTGTGCTGAAATCTGTATAGGCAGCCCTGACTGGGAGTCCCGGTCAGGCCCCTATGACAGATCCCTAGGACCAACACTGGACTGCTGACTGATCTGTAGGTTCGTACTGTGACACACGCTGTGTCACAGGTAGGCTAGACTCCGAGACCGTCCGAGACCGTTCCGGGTATATCTAGCTTAGGGTTTATTTATCTTATAGAGTTTATCCACACGAGTACGGGACTTTCTGATATCTAGTGTACTTGGATATTCCGGTAGAGATCACCACCAGGCGAAGGCATCTCCGTAGCCGATGCAGAAGCTGACACAGCAGAAGCCGTGGAAGCCGAAACAGCTACACCTGCAAAAGAAATGCAGAAGAGGGAAAGCATGGCGAGAGCGCCGATTGCCGGCGTGCCAAAGCCGAAAGGCGGTACACCGCACCCGATAGCACCGGCCGGAGCTCGCGGCTTCACCGCGAAAGTACCGTCGGCGAAATCCTCGTAGTCGTCCGTGTCATAGCCTGTCAGGTCAGACGGGTGGACGGCGGCGTGATTCACCGTCTGCACGAAGCCTCCGAACTCACCGCATGTCGCCTCCGTGGTGGTCACCCGCGCCGATTGAGTTGGCGCGGGCTCCACATCCTCCACCTGCGAAACAGGCATAGCAGGGGCCGGCACGGCGGACGCCGATGCCGCCGCACCACCTGCCGGAACCTGCCCCTCCGGTGTGATCCCTACCGCAGCGGCAGGGCCACACACCAGAGCCGATGCATGCCCCTCCGCTCCGCTCCCAGGAATGAAAGATGCGTGGGTAAAATGTACCTTTTCTTGGGCGGCCTGAACCTCAGAGGTGAGGGCATCAAGCCGCCGCAAGATGTCCTCGTCGTCGGTCCCGCCAGAAGGCGGAGGCGGCACGGAGAAACCGTAGGCCGCCACGTCGATCCCACCGACGCCGTCCGTGGAGAGCACCGCGGGCGGACCATACGCCAACGCCGCATGCGAGAAGGCCTCCGGTCCAATGTCTGCCGCGTCCTGGAAGACCTGCACGAGTGCCAATGCGTGCAGGCCCTCCGCGTCCTCCTGCTCAATGGGAATGCAGAAAGCCGCAGCCGTGGCCGGCGAGTGTTGGCGACCGCCAAGCGGGCAGTCGCGGTACGGGTGATACACCTCACCTTTACCGGCCTTGCGGCAGCGGTGGCATAGCGGCTTCGCCTTCATGCTGTCGCGGTCAAAGCCGACCGCGGGGGGGTTGCCTGCACCCACGCGAAACCCCCTCGGATGCTGCTTCCCCCGATGCTGCGGCTGCGGCTGCTGTCCCCCGCCCGCACGGCCACCTCGCACCAAGGCCTTTAAGGCCGCGATCTCCTCGAGGAGTACCGTGTACTCCGACGACGTGACCAGAGCGGAGGGCTTACCGTCCACCCCCAGCACCTGCTTCTCACGTGCCGACGCCCCCTCGTCCGACTGTGCCCATGCCTGGAAGATGGCCACGACGAGGGCCTGAAGCGAGCGGAGAGTAACTCCGCCGAGGTCACCCGCAAGCGGATAACGCACCTTCACCGCCGCGTAGAAGATCGGGTCGAGGCGGTTGTACAATGAGAGCTTGCGGGTCTCGTCGGTGGGCCGCCAGTCAGGAGCGCGGTTATCCCGCACCAGACGTTGCTCACGAGCCAAGACCGGCTGCGGGTCAACGCCTGCGGGATAACGAAGCGCCGCGTGCTCCTGCTGGTGGCTCTCGCGCAGGGCTGCCGGCGCGCTCCTCTTGATGATGTCGATGAGAGCTCGGCGTCCATCTCGGTCAGCCGAAGAGTCCGTACCCCGAAGCCAGGTGTCGGCCACAGAGTTCCGCTCCACGACGAGGGCCAAGACGTCATAGAGGAGCCCATTAACCTTCTCGATAACCAGAGAGGTGGGGTCGTCGAGGTCAAAGGGGGCCAAGTCCAATCCAGCGGACTCAAACTCGGTCCGAAGCTGCACCACCAACTCGGAGAGGCGGTCGGTGTCGTCGGTACCACGATAATGATGTTTCTTGGAACCAAGGATATCCTCGCGGATACCCTTGGCCCAAGCCCGATGCAAGCGCCCCTTGTACACCGCGTCAACCGTGGCATGTTGGTCGACCAGGTGCTTCCGCAACGCGACAGCAGCGTCGGTGTTGCTGGAAGTAGAAGGGGGCACCACAGGGGGGGTGCTAGCGGTCGGAGTGTCCCGAACCGCATCCAGAAGCCGTATAGAGGCGTCCAAGTCGGAGTCCCTCAATAGGCGTTTGCGAGCTCTTGTTGATGCTGCCATACTTCTGAAAGCCAGAGAAAAGATGATGCGCGGCTGCACGTTTGGGTGTTGTGGCGGAAATGTAGGAAAGGCGTAACGGCGGAACGTGCGGAGAGGCGAAACGAGCGTGGGGCACTTGCAAATGTCGTCGTGGCCAAAGGTGTCCGGAGCACCAGCCCAAAGTACGCAAACCAGCGGGATCAGGGCAGGTAAGATAACGTAAATGAACATTGCCAAAACCGAGCAATAGCAACGCGCGGTGCCCATGACTCTCAGCCGTAAAAGACGTCTACCGTAAAATCATGTCCAAATCCTAGTGGCACCCAAACCCTACGTTTCTAGACGGGTTCAATACACGTGTTGAACACGTATTGGTGTCTATTACCCGCCACTAAGTTGGGTGCACCCAACCTAAGAACCCTTTTTCAAACGTCAATAACTCCTCGAATATCGGACTTATAGTGCCAAAGCAAGGCTAGGCCATGGCCTACTATGTTCCCTTTGAACAATGGATATGAATTATACGGAAAAATAATTAATATAGAATAAGTTTTCTTAATCTTAGAATAACCCGTTTTCATCGTTAATTTAGAATAAGTTTTCTTGATGTCATCCGGCTATGACCGGTGGTCCTTTTCACGACTCGTGTTCAAATAATGTGCACACAGGTCAAACGCTCTCGTTCCCGCTGGTGCCATCATGAGGAAGCCTCCAAAAAGCTTTAAGAAGGTTTGTCTCGCTTGTGATAGTGGTGGGCGCCGTCGTAATAGACACTCACGGCGTGTCCTGCTTGAAAAAAAGGCCCCTGTACTTCTTCTAGATTCTAAACCCTTTGACTTGCCTTTTACCGCTGCACGCGACCGGCAAGCATCTTTGAAACTTCCGAGTTTCAAAGATGCGTTTTGTATTTTGGGTGCACCCTAATTTTACAAAACGGCCGAGCGCTTCCCGTTTGTGCGGGATATTCACATTTATTCCATGGAATATTTCATATGGATTAACACACATAAGCACGAAGGCATCGGCCACGCATCTTTGAAACTAACGAGTTTCAAAGATGCGTTTTTTGTCATTTGGGTGCGCATACCCAAATAACAAATCAGCCGAGCGCTTCCCGTTGGCGTGGGGTATCCAACGCTTGAATGTTGAATATTCATTGTAATATGAGTTAGCAAGCGAGGTTGCAAAGGCATCGGGACAGAATCTACGAAACTGTCCTATGCCTTTGCCTTTGGGTTTGGGTTCGAAGGTGACACCCAAACCCAAAGATGCCAAACAGCCGAGGGCTTCCCGTGCGTCCTAACGCACGAAACTTGGCACGAATACTGCCAAGATACATATATTTAAGTTACCAGAAGCTCAAGGCTTCAAGTTACTTGTGCGCGAAACGCGCAATCTATTTCTAAGGCAGATGTTTTGGGTTTGGGTTCGAACGTGACACCCAAACCCAAAGATGCCAAACAGCCGAGGGCTTCCCGTGCGTCCTAGAGCACGAAACTTGGCACGAATACTGCCAAGATACATATATTTAAGTTACCAGAAGCTCAAGGCTTCAAGTTACTTGTGCGCGAAACGCGCAATCTATTTCTAAGGCAGATGTTTTGGGTTTGGGTTCGAACGTGACACCCAAACCCAAAGATGCCAAACAGCCGAGGGCTTCCCGTGCGTCCTAACGCACGAAACTTGGCACGAATACTGCCAAGATACATATATTTGAGTTACTTGAAGCTCAAGGCTTCAAGTTACTTGTGCGCGAAACGCGCAATCTATTTCTAAGGCAGATGTTTTGGGTTTGGGTTCGAACGTGACACCCAAACCCAAAGATGCCAAACAGCCGAGGGCTTCCCGTGCGTCCTAGAGCACGAAACTTGGCACACATACTGCCAAGATACATATCTTTCAGTAAGTTGAAGCTCAAGGCTTCAAGTTACTTACTTTTTTTCAAGCAGAACACGCCGTGAGTGTCTATTGTGGCAAAGATGGCAAATAATAAAAGTCATTATGCGTAAAGAGTTGTTATTCACGGCCGTGACTTTTAGATTCACGGCCGTGAATCTTTCGGAATGGAACCAAAAACCGTTCGATTTTAATCGAACGGTTTTTGGTTCCATTCGGACATATGGACATCACGGCAAGACAACTCTTCAGTGTAATATTTCGCATGGCATGGGGATAGCTCAACAGGTACAGGTACAACGTCATGGATGCATGCACCGGTCATAGCCGGATGACATAAAGAAAACTTATTCTAAATTAACGATAAAATGGGGTATTCTAAACTTATGAAAAAATATTCTAAATTAAATAGCCTACCGAATTATACCTCTGTGATCGCAATCTGCGGGGTATAATGGGACCGTATCAATAGGGTATGTGATGAAATATTCCGGATTTCTCTTAGGTTGGGTGCACAATACCTAAGAACGCGGGTAATATAAGGGACTCCCCGTGACACTCGAAGGTCCTTTGAAAATTCGGAGACCTATGTCGTCAAGTTCTCGAGTTGCTCTTTCTGCAGTGTCTTGTCAAAAGTTTCATTCGAGTTCATCTTGACCCTCAAAACCTCGGTTGAAGTAGCATGGGTAGGTAAAACCCCAAAATCACTTGGAAATTTTTACAATTTTTCCTACCCCCTCGCATACTCCCCAAAATTGCTCACGGATAAGTTTGATTCGCTCAATAGTGTAGATGCGTGTGTAAAAGAGGACATCTTCCCCGTCATTTTGAGCTAATAAAAACCAGAATCCGGTACCGACAACTCCCAATAATCCCACCAAAGGGTAAGTTGGGTGCACCCAACCTAAATGGCTCTTAAGTTGGGCCCACCCAACCAGCGGGTAATAGACATTGGAGGCATATTGGAGGCATATTGAAGACGGTATGCTAATATCTGGATATTCCAATACACGTGTAACATATTGGCCAAACTATTGAACCGCGATCAGCCTGGACACAGCGAAAATGAGTATGCTAGCATGGGCACCCAAATGGTGCCAGACTCACCCACTAGCACTTGGTATCATCTAAGGAAGGGTCTAGCGTTATGGGGACAAGTTTTCACGGCATTTGGACGCGTATCGCAGAAGTCGGTTCTGGGGGGCTTTTTGAATTGGGGCCCCGATGTATTGAAATAAGGCAAAACGATTGGAGGGGTGTTCAATATGTCTGCAACCGCCTGCAACACACGTATTGAACATGTGTTGAACACATGTTGAAACATTCACGCATAAGGAATCGTTCAATACATGTGCAATATGTCTACAATCAGATGAATCATTCAACACGTTTGCAATATATGTGTTGAACACATATTGAAACATTCCCTCATGCAGAATATCTTTAGTACATGTGCAATATGTCTACAATCGGAGTGAATTATGCAACACATGACTGCATGGGGTAAAGGGGTAAGACCCCCCTGCTGCTCACATATTGCATAATACTTACAATATGTCCGCAATACGTATCTGGTATATTACAGGTATATCAAATGTGTACAGAGGCACTACTATGCGTCATCACACTTTCTGCAGTACCACATTCCAGTGGGGATGTCGGTGAGCCCTGCGCATCGCACGTGCAAAGCCTCTTTGCAGCCTGCCCTCTCACACAGAAGGAGCTCGCCACCGACTCTACACTTCCCGCATGTGTCAAAGTGACCATCACTACCTACGGGCCTATCAACGAGTGCAAGTTTCTCCATATCGCGGTCGCTCGTATCAAGTATCACCGCTGAATCCATGCAGGGGTGTTTGACTATCACTACTTGCGCTTGGACTTGATTGGCCAGTAGGTAGGGCTCTCGGTTGTCCATAGTGTACTTGGAGGTGTCCCATGGGTTGAAGGTGTAGTAAGCCTTGGACACCTTGTCCACGCCGAGGATGGAGTTCTTCAGCTTGAAGCTTGCGATCTGAGCTTCCGTGGGCACGGGTAGCCAATCACACTTTAAAAAAGTGTAGAGCACACCGCCAATGCTAACCCGCAGAATGGCGTTGATGATACCATACCTGCGCACGAAATGTTCAATGTTTTTGTAATATACGTACAACATACCCTCAATATGTTGGGGACGTATTGCATATATGTTGCAGAGATATACGAAAAGGCAAAGAAGCATGCAAACTGGTGGTTGAGGTCGTACCTGTCCTCCCACTCGTCATCGGCATCGGCATCATTCTTGGGGAAGGATGCGCGGACGAAACACTGGGTTGTCACTTTCCCTTTGTCCCCGTCTCTAGTGCGATAGAAGACACCGCCGATGTTCACCTTGTTGTACTTGGAACACATGGGTTCGGGACCCATCATGAGCGACTTCTCGTAAGCCGTGTATTGACGACCAAGCCATCCTTCAGGGTCCTCCAATGGACCGAACGCGATCGCGGGCACAACACCCACCTCTTGTCGGTACCGCAGTGCTTGTTTAGAGCGCGCGGCATTCTCCCTGTGATGACAACATATTCTTAGTATACTTACAATATATGATAAACATACAGAAACAAGTTGACAATATGTTGCAGGTATACTACAGATAGTACATGCGTGCGAGCTTGCAGGTTGCACCTCCGCCGGAACAGGTCGTACTCAGCATGTTGTTGAAAAAGCTTTCGGTAAGCGGGAATACTCGCTCGCATCCAGCGGGTCAGTTGGTCAATCTCCAAGGACGTTAGCTCCAATGGCTTGCCCTTCTCCCCGAAGGTAGTGACCACGATGCCGGGAGCGGGGCCCGCCATCAAAGCCCGCGGGACACGGCCGGCAGTAGCTCTTTCTCGGTTCAAAAGCATGGTCAGGATGATGCCTCGTAGGGAGCGCAAGGTTTTCAACCTTAGATAGCCGTTCATGATGCTTGCCACGGGGAACGCATTGTTCTTCACCCACCTAGCTAGCTTGCCATTCATGGACTCGAAGGCATACATCCACCATTCACGCACAGGTCCGAATCGCAGGAGCAGATCGGCCCAGTGCCAGATTTTATGGGTGTTGATTGCAAGCCACTGTGGAGGACCATTCGCTTCCAAGTCCTCAAAGAAAAGTCTGGTCTGCTCTCTCAAATACTCCATATCCTGCACGTACGAATCAATACGTTTGTAACATATATTCAACATACCTGTGACATGTGGAACTCATATCACACCAACATTGAATACGTACCCGAGGTTCTATGGAATGCGCAGTGCATTCCCGTATGATGATAGTCAGTTTGGACACAATGTCCTGCAGCGCATTGTCGACTTCACCATCATCGCGAGGCCAAGAGGACAATACCGCCAACAACTTGGACTCGAAAGCCTTCAAAGCCGCATGCGCCTTGAGGTGCTTTGCGTATTTTGCGCCGTTGGAGGCGGTTGAGGTGCGCAACAAATGCTTATGCCCATCGCCCCACCGGGTGACTCCCCGCAACTCCTTCAAGAAGGCGAGTGCTGTTTCCCGAGAACGTAAGGTGGTCGAAGCCTTCGGACGCGGCGGGATCCCCCATGGACCGTTTGTCATTTTGTACACCTCATGCGGTTCCCCTGTCCGTGTTGCCGTATACCGTCAACACATGTATGACATATTGAACACAATTACAGAAATGTTGCACTAATACAAAACTCACCTTTCGAATTCTGCACCCACTCCGTTTGCCCCCATTCTGGGTGCAGGCCCTCCTCCTCGGCAAATTTGCGCGCGGCCTCGTTGAAATCCAGCCCAAGCAGCGTTGTTGCAAGCCTGTTTCCCAAGTTCATGATTTCGTGCATAGGATCATAGAGCCAATCCAACGCCAAGTTGAAGTACGACAACCTTGCGAATGCGGCGGGCAACTTGAATCCGGTGGCCGAGAAACGTTCCGCCATGTCCGCTTTCGACCAACCTGATTTGGAAAGTGCCTCGTGTATTTCGCCCATTCGCTTGACAAACTCATGCGTGTAGTTCTCCGGCGGCCCTGCATGGCACGTGCACAAGTAATACAACATATATGTGGTATGTTGCAGGCATGTTGATGCATGTTGCAAACATGCTGCAAACAATCCCTTACCTTGCACTCCCGCCGGCTAGTGGAGGGCTCGTGGGTGCCTCAGCATTGGGCGGCGGGGGGGACTCCTTGCTTTGGGCCTCGTGCGCCTCGGGGGGCGCCTCGCCCGCATCTCTGCACAATATCGTCCCAACATGTGTTGAACATCCCATCAACATGCTGCAACCATCACGATAGCGTGCTGCAACACTATTGCGGCGAGCCACGTGAGGAATGGTGGGAGGGAAACCATGCCCCACGAGAGTCCCTTACCTTGCACTCCCGCCGGCTAGTGGAGGGCTCGTGGGTGCCTCAGCATTGGGCGGCGGGGGGGACTCCTTGCTTTGGGCCTCGTGCGCCTCGGGGGGCGCCTCGCCCGCATCTCTGCACAATATCCTCCCAACATGTTTTCAACATCCCATCAACATGTTGCAACCATCACGATAGCGTACTGCAACACTATTGCAGCGAGCCACGTGATGAATGGTGGGAGGGAAATCATGCCCCACGAGAGTCCCTTACCTTGCCTCTTGCATGCCACGAATCCTTTCGACAATCCGTTGCAAGCAATTAGGCACCGGTGGAACAAGTCGAAACGATTTCCCCTTAAAGGTTACCGTTGCCGGTTCTAGCTCCAAGATGTCGGAAGGTGGTAACCAAGTCGGCCACGCGGTATTGTCTGGAGATAAATCGTGCGCCAATCTGGAGAAATCGTGCGGGAGCAGTCGCGTTGGCAGCCACTTATGATGCCATACCGTGTCCACTTCCACATAGTGCGGATCGACTTTCCTGCAATGTGTTCCAGTATCCCTACAATATAATCTCAATATGTATGCAACATATGGTAACCATGTTGCATACATGTAGCAAAGAGTCCTGTGAAGCAAGAAAGACACAACCTCGACGTCGAGAAGAAAGTGAAAGGGTGCTACCTCGCGGACAACTCCAGTTCCCTCGTAGATATTGGAAGATGTGGAGGCGCAATCCACGCCGAAAGGCGTTCCTTCTTCGTAATCGTTTCATACTCCGGGTCGCGGAAGCCTTCCGCGGTACTCCAATCTTCCGGGAATATGAGCTTGATATTGGGAGGGGGTTTGAGCGATGTACCCTCCTGAGCATTGGAAGGTTTGATCGGCTCTCGATCGGCTAAGCACCCGCCTTGCGCGGGATTTCTCATCGCGCGCTTGGCTAACGAAGATTGTTGTACGGGGGGGGCCGCCTTCCCTTGGACGAGGGCGGCGGCTCTAGCCGAAGGCAAGCCGGTTCGATGTCGCTCCGCATCACTTGGTGATGATGATTGAGGGGATCGTTCATGGCGAGGTCGCTTTTCACCATGAACAATTTGATCTCCTTGGACCATACTGCATTGAAGTCCCCTTTACCACGCCCATCACCCTTCGAAAATGTACTGCAACTATGCTGTAATATGTTGGACATATACTGCGGACATATTGACGATATAATGAAGGAGCTTTCAAGTAAAGCAATAACCCAAAAGTAGGTTTTCGGACCCCCCCACAAAAAACGCACACAAGCTATGTCGCAAAATATAGCTCCTGAGTCCATATAACAAGTCTCACCAGAATTGAAGAACATGTTTTTTCAACTTTTTTAGGGCTCACTTCAACACTTCCGCAGCATACTGAAAGGGGGGGCTAAAGGCAGGGCTCAAGGTCTTGAGCCCTCACGTATTGAAGTGAGCCCTCACGTATTGAAGTGAGCCCTCACGTATTGAAGTGAGCCCTCACGTATTGAAGTGATCCCTGCCTTGAGCTCTGCAGGCGGTTGCACGCGGTTGCACGCGGTTGCACGCATATTGACCTTTACAAAATTTAAAAAACTTTTTAGAGGAGAATCTGTTCAATACTACTTCAATACGTGAGGGCTCATTCTAATACGTTAGCGATTGCAGGCGTATTGAAATGGCGTATTGGAGATGTATTGAAAACTGCTGATGTCAGCTTTGCCAGTGCCACGTCAGACGGATCTTCGCAAAACTGACTTGGCACTTTTTCGACCCATCTCCAATACGCCATTTCAATACGCCTGTAATCGCTAACGTATTGCAGTGAGCCCTCATGTATTGCAGTAGTATTGAACAGATTGAACAATTTTCGGGGAAACAATTTTGGAATTTTAATTTTTAGGAGAATCTGCACCCCTCGTTCGTGAATCGAACGGCCGAAATCGTAACTCAAGAAGTACCCCCAAAATACTCAAGAAGTCCCCCCGAAATGGCCCAAAATATGGTCTGGGGAAAACCCTTCACTGGGACTCGAACCCATCACCTCAAGGGTGTGAGAGCAACGCTCAACCACTACACCATTACAATGGATTGATTTCAAGGCACGTAGTCTTTTCTAATTATTTCCTATGCAATGTCACTGAGAGTCTGAGACATCGCATCGCATCGCATCGTCATCATCGTCGTCATCGTCGATCGTGCTCGCATGACGATGACGAGTCGATCCGATGTGACTTCTGAACGGCAGGGAAAGTTTTTGAGCACTTCGAATTTTCTGAACGGTCAAGTTCAAACTCACGTTATTGCACTCTTCACAGTTCGCCGTCAGCAGTGTTGCAGCAGCCTCACCAGTGAGTTGCGTGCTGTGATATTTTTAATTCTCACAGGTTGCAATATGGCACTGGTTTGCAGTGCATGTTTTGGTTATGCGTGTGTATTATTTTGTGTGTGCTTCGCGCGCTCATACTTGGCATGCGTGAAACTTTGACTAGGGAGTGAACGGGAAATTCCCGCGAGTCCTTTGCACTCGATATAGTTGGTTCAAATCCAACTCACTCCACATCCCCCTTTTACTTTCCTTTGCTTCTTTCGTTGACGACTGCTAATTTCTTTCTTCTTTACTAAACGTTAGTTGGTTGGTTTCGTTTTTCAGATCCGCTGAAAACGTTCGCGTGGCGAAGTCATATTAGGTTTTCATCTCGCGTTCATATTCGCATTTATTTGAGGTTGCTCGGTTGTTAATTATGTTTTCAATAAAGGTTTATTTTGTGCTTTCCCGCTTTTTACTAAGTGTTGGCTCTTTACTTTCCTTTTCAGATTGGCTGTTTTCGAGGAGGGCGAAATGGAGGAAATCGACCGCCTCGAGTACAACGTCAACTTCAAGCATCCCTTCAAACATTCTAGGTTGATAAGTCCTTTATGTTTTCAATAGAATATTCTTTTGTGCGTTTCCGCTTTTTACTAAGTGTTGGCTCTTTACTTTCCATTTTAGATCGGTTGTTTTGGAGCGAAGCGAGATGGAGAAAATCGACCGCCTCGAGTACAACGTCAACTTCAAGCATCCCGTCAAGCGTTCTAGATGAATACATTGATTTTAGGTTGGCATCTTGTAAATAGAAAGTGCACGAGTAGAACATCATTTTGCGTATTGTAAATAGAAAGTGCACGAGTAGAACATTATTTTGTGTATTCGTTGGTATGATAGAATTTGATAGTCCCATTCGTATTCCTTTCTGCCTAGCTAGATACATGTTAATCGTAGTAAAGATGCTCGAGTGTTCCCTACTATTCTTATTTTGTTTATCTCGCATAGCATACGCATAGTGGAAACATAGTGAACACACTGCATGTTGCAAATGTGCAATATGTATGCTATAGGTCTATAATATATATCCAACATAGGCAACTTTTATTTCAATACATATGCAATATGTCCACAGTATATATACAACATATTGAATTTGCATGTTCAATACGTATACAATAGGTCCGCAGTATGTATCCAACATACTGAATGTTCCGTTTCAATATATATGCAATATGTCCGCAATATATATACAGCATATTGAATTTTCATGTTCAATATGTATGCAATAGGTCCGCAGTATGTATCCAATATACTAAATGTACCGTTTCAATACATATTCAATAGGTCCACAATATATATACAACATATTGAATTTACATGTTCAATACGTATGCAATATGTCCGCAGTATGTATCCAACATACTGAATGTTCCGTTTCAATACATATTCAATAGGTCCACAATATATATACAACATATTGAATTTACATGTTCAATACGTATGCAGTAGGTCCGCAGTGTGTATCCAACATATTGAATGTTGACTTACAATATGTATACAATATGTATACAATATGTGGGCAATATGTCTGCAACATGCCTTCATAGTGTTTGCGACATGCATGGTGCATGTCTCCAACCCTATACTACACATATGTTGAAGGCATATTGAAATAACTCTCTGCATCAGAACTTCAATATGTCTCCAATACGTGAGGGCTCATTCTAATACTATGTTGCACACATGTTGGAGCGCTTGCAGGCATATTGCACACATATTGTAACATTTTTTATCGTATTGAACATTTATTGTCAATACGCGTGCAATATGCCTGCAATATGTGTTCAATACGATGTATTGCACGCGTCCAGAAACGTAGGGCAGGCCGCCATAGAGGACCTCCTGCCTCCCGTGGGCCCAGTGGCTCTCGTCGATTCGGACAGGAACCATCTGTTTCAGCTACACGACACAGCCGCCAGGAAGCCAGGAATGACTCCATATACTTCTAGTGTATGCGGCGGGCGCACGGTATGGTGTGAAACTGCAAAGCCAAGAGGAATTCACTACATATCCAGGTTAAACGACCTAACACCAGAGCAGATTGCCAATCGGATGAGCACTTCGTACAAAGGTGGCCCGTATGACGGGTTTCACTTGGACACGTGCGCATCCTTCCCCTCCACACTTATGCACTCCAAAAACACTATCCATATCGATGCACACTTTGTGATTGTGTTTGTCTTGTTCCCACTAGATCACATGGCAAAGATAGATATTCTGGCACCACTTTCAAGGCAGGCTGAATGTGCGATGTTGAATGCAGGAAGTGGTGCACTGGAGATGACGAGCCCCCTCTAGGTGGTCACAATCCTCCAGCCAGTAAAGAGTTTATGGACTCGTGGGGAACGAAGGAGTACATGCGCACACTTATGAAGCGCATCGAAGAGTATGATTCAAAGAGGAAGCCTCCGGGGCAAGCACCTATAGACGGCAAGACTCGTGGAGGAACACAGGGTAAAGCAAAGTTCTCAGCAAAAGGTTCTAATCTGCAAGAGATGGATATGTGGGTTATCAGGCCACCAGGCCACTAGTTACATTTTAGTTATAGAGGTTTTGTACATACACTCTCTTCAGTGATTGTTCGGCAACCTACATACACATTTATGACATCGACACTCTATGTATCTTGCATCTCTGTGAATTCCTCTCGTTGAGCTTGACTAACATGTCTCTTTGCATAATGGGCTCGAGCTCCATACGGCAAGGTTGTTGCCTTGGGCTTTGCAGGTCTGCCAACTCCCCGTGCCTGCTTGTAGTTGGGTGCACCATCCTCTAGGCCACTTGACCGTCTTTTCCGTTTTTTCTTTTAGCTGCCTGGTGTACCCGTACCCTTAGGTTGAGCAAAAGACTTGCCACTCCGCCGCCTCCGTTTAGAATCCCGTGCTCCAAATTCTTGTGCGTCTGAAGGATTAACTCGTGTTTGAAGCTGCTTCAAGGACTCATAGCAGTGTTCTATGATGGAGTGAAACTCGGCATAGTGTCTGTCATTGATGTTGAAGGAAGCGCTTTTGATGTGCTTCATGTACACTCCAACGTCACTCTTTAGTTTACACAGGGTGGCATTGTCTGCATCGTCCGTTGATGTGTGGGCGGTGAAATAGATGTTCTCCGTGTCCTCGTCCTCAGGAGGTTTTGCATTGGATTGGCGGTAAGAAGAGAGGTCGATGGCATCATGGTCTAGAGTCAACAGTGCTGAATGTGTCAAACTTTGGGGTAAGTCTCCCATGTTCAAGCCATCTAGTCTGAGAGCACCAAACAAGTGTTTGCACACTTGATGGCTACTGCCCAAATTCATGGTCCTACCACAAGGACCAATGGGCAATTGCGGTTTCGATCACTAAATCGACTATTTGAGGCACAGGCAACATTTGCACATGATATTTATGAGTTAAATCAATTTTATTTCTTATAGCGGCGGCACCCATGAGACTTTAGGTGTGTGGTTGAACGACACGCTTTAGGGGTGTAATTTCACCAAAAGCTTGAAGAAAATGGTGGTCCTACCACAAGGACCACCGTTATTTTGAGTATTAGGAGTCACATGGGGGGATCACGGTGATGTTCGTGGTTATACATCTTGAGTTTATGACCAAATAAGATAACTGAATCGGTTACTTCGCACCCTCATCATCATTTCCGCTCTATTTCAGCATGGCGCATGTTCAACACAATGCAAATTCCGAATTTAGTGAATTTCGGACTTTAGAAATTGGAATTCATCCATTCTAAAATGTACACGCCAGTCGAAAAATAAGATATTTGGATGATGTTAGACTTTCAGAAATTCGCAATACATATATACTTGAAGATTTATTGTGCCGCACACACCAACCTTGCGATATATGCCCTCTAGCAAGCAATTATGATGGCTGGCTGGTCAGCTCGCGTGACCACTGTTTTAGGGGGGGGAACCAACGATCCAATATATTAGAGGGGAAGCCAACGAGCCAACGAGCCAATATATGCATTCCAACCGGGCCTACCGCCCAAATATGATTGGGACATATGTATAGGTTCAATTTGATGGTACCCGCGCAGGTGTAGTGTTGATATATGATTGGTAAAAAATTATTGAAGATGAGTCACTAATTTGCCACATTTTGAATGTTCCAAAAAATCCGTTTTGAAAAGTTTGAGTGTAGAGGTTTGAAATGCGTTTGTCATGGATATATGGGATGGATATAGGCCAAACCAGCGTTCAAATAAATTAATATAGGACCTATATATACCATCTTTCATTGGTTAGACACCACAAATCACGGGAGATGGCCAATTAAATTATCGGAACAATGGTCCTCGTGGTAGGACCAAATCGTCGATTTGGTCCTACCACAAGGACTGCGGGGCAGTAGCCATTGATGGCAGGATACTCTGTCCAGGCACGTGCACTCTCCACTTTTAGTGTCCACTTTGTATACGTCATCACCACGGTACCGATATTCCCGAAGCCAAACCTCCTTGTCCTCGGGGCCTTGCTCAGTGTACTTAGCCTCTTCCAAATATACAGCATATTCGGTCTCGATTGTTGCCGCAGACTTCTGAACGGCATACTTTCTAGACCCCCCACTGTAGTCACTTGTGGGAATCTTCTTTGAATCTTCATACCGAGAGTTCAGAGCTTGCATAACACGAAAAGGGCGTCTGTCCAGAAATCGTAGGAGCTCTCGGCTGAATTTAGCAGCAGTCTTGACTCTATGGATAGAGATGTCCTCCTTACATTGTAGTGCACGGTGTTGTTTGTCCAGTTGCTTCAACACCTCTTCTACCATATATCGCACCAATGAGTCCATACGTAAATCCAAGCGCTGGAACAAAATGGCCTTGATCACACGGTTCAAAGCCTCCGTGTGGTTGTTGGTCTTCAGGCCTCGGGTGTATTCATTAATTCTGTAAGCAATGCTCCACAAGGAAACACATGGCTTCCACTCACTTTGCCACCACTTTTGCAATTTTGGGTTACTTTTGTACACACGTGAAGATGTGGCACGTGTGGGTGGACGGGGGTTACATACTTAAGTGCATAATTTCGGAAAATGTTATTATACGGCTTGATATTTTTGGAGAAGTTTGGAGAAGGTTTGGACAAACTCAAAAATATAAAATTTTGACATTTAGGGTTTAGGAGTAGTCGTGCGGGGCCATTTTGGTCACGGCAAACCGCAGAAAATCGTGTTTTGCACTTGGCATGCATGCGCGTCGCATGAATGTGTTGATAAAAGGTCACCGCCGAGTTTGGGGAGGTGCACCAAGTTAGTTGAAGGCACTTGAAAGTTGCATAGCCAAGATTTTAGGGTTTTAGGGTTGCTGGCGGGTGAAATATTGGCTGTGAGAGCAGGGGTTTCGCGTATGCGGGGTCCGCTATAAAGTGCATAATTTCGGAAAATGTTGTTATACGGCTTGATATTTTTGGAGAAGTTTGGAGAAGGTTTAGACAAACTCAAAAATATAAAATTTTGACATTTAGGGTTTTGGAGTAGTCGTGCGGGGCCATTTTGGGCACCGCAAACCGCAGGAAATCGTGTTTTGCACTTGGCATGCATGCGCGTCGCATGAATGTGTTGATAAAAGGTCACCGCCGAGTTTGGGGAGGTGCACCAAGTTAGTTGAAGGCACTTGAAAGTTGCATAGCCAAGATTTTAGGGTTTTAGGGTTGCTGGCGGGTGAAATATTGGCGGTGAGAGCAGGGGTTTCGCGTATGCGGGGTCCGCTAGAAAGTGCATAATTTCGGTAAATGTTGTTATACGGCTTGATATTTTTGGAGAAGTTTGGAGAAGGTTTAGACAAACTCAAAAATGTTATTTTTTGACATTTAGGGCTTTGGAGTAGTCGTGCGGGGCCATTTTGGGCACTGCAAACCGCAGGAAATCATGTTTTGCACTTGGCATGCATGCGCGTCACATCAAAATTGTGATGCCCCAAGTTTGTTCAAATGCTTGAGCATAAATATGCAAAAAATGTTATCATTATTGCATTGTGAATGCCAAATCCCATACTATATATTTGAATGCAAAAATTACAACAGTGATAACACGCGCTCATGCTCGGCAGCAGGCATCTTGTACACATCCCCTCTTTTAACTAGGCGCACATCGGTTGCACGCACGGCTTCACAAGAGATCAAGCACTTTTTACTTGTGTCTAGTATGTAGTCATCTCTCACATCGGCATCTTCCCGTTCAAAGTACCTCCCCGAAACCACAAATTCTCCCGGGGCAAAATATTGCCCATAGCCATCTCGGCGCCCCCTAGGTCCAACCTCCGTCACGGCGGATAACGCCTTCACCAAGTAGTAGGCGTGTGTGCGGTCCGCCGGGTCTCGGTGGACCGCGATGATGCATCCGCGCCGCACCGCTACCCTCACATCACTCGCATACTCCTCCACCAACTCCCGCACCCTTGCCGCGTCCGCACCCGTTGCGGGCGTCAATTCCACCTCCCTCCACAAATCCACATGCGAGCTCTCCAAACAGTTCTCGGACGTCGGCATGGACGACACACATTCCGCATAGCATGACACGCAATATCATGTCCTGTCGCGCACCAGCAACTTCCCCTCCACGCCCGGTCGCACCGAATGCGGTTGCAAAGTGCGCTCCAAAGATTTGTATGCGATGCGCGCCGTGTGATCAACCGCCGACAAACCTCCCGCCACCTCTTTCGTCGCGTCCTCGGGAACTAGATAAAATAATCGTTGATTGAATGCGGCCCTCGACTTCGTGTAGCTGGTGTCCGCGCGTGTGCGCAACCTCTCCACACAAAAAGCATAGAGATCGGCCGCACACAAGATCTTCCCATACCATTTGTCACCCTCCGAAATTACCGCCACCGCCGCTGCATGCTTCACGTGTGCCCCCGCTCCGTCCTGCTCCCCTTTAGCATGCGCCGTCTCAAAGAAGTTCCGCTGACAAGGAATCCCCAGCGACCATTCCATTTTGCTGTTTCCCACGTCCGCGAATCCCGCCGCGCACTTGTTCTGCCCCGCACAACCATCCGCCCATTCGTGAATAAATATTGGCTTCGGAATCCCCCTTTTCTCAAAGTACTCCTTGATGATCACCTCTCGCATGTACTGAATGAATCTGTGATCATGCTTGCGGTCATCACTGATAAAGTACACATAGTCCTTTATCACAACCGGGTTCTCCGCCGTGGACTCTACCCCATCGACTTCCTTGCACGCGTGCCGCCATAATACACACACCAACACAGTAGCCTGCTTCACCACCCAGTGCAAACTCTGAACTTCCCTCGGGATGTTCAACGAATGGTTCTCGGAGAAGTCGAAACACCACGCCGTATGCCCCAACGGCAAATCCGTGATACACGTCTTAAATTGACGGTGCTGGTGCAAGGCCATGAATGTATGGTACGCATAGGGACGCAAAAACGGGCAGTCCCCGACGCCATTCAGCCTCCGCCACTTCCACGATTCCGACGCCGCGTCCTCGCACAGAAAGCGTCCATTGCACCGACAGTTTGGCGACTTCCCCGGTTCGTGCCCCAGCAACAACGTTTGCAGCATAGATATCAACGCCCCCAATTTCGTCTTCTTCTGCAAAAACTGCAACCTCCTAACCTCTTTCCCTTCGTCGTCG